>JAGYYJ010000179.1:0-93909 GCA_019671005.1 Hibiscus mutabilis
GATCTTTTGAATACCAAGGAGCTAACCATTCAAAGTTAGCAGAGCAGAAAAGCCAGTAATCAGAGCAAGGGACAGTTTTTTTTACTGTAAATTTCTCGTACTTTAAAAAGTTTGATCCTTTTCCATTTTCTACAAAATGGGGTTATAATTTCATTGAAATCACGAGCACCTAGCTAAAGCTGCAGGGCTCCACCATTGTTGAGGCCCCTCCCTTCCTTAAGTGCAAATGGCGGCAATGGTTTGAGTATTTTTTTTTAAGAAAAGAAGATTCCAACTCCACTCTGAGTTACAAAATTACGTATTAATCATTAAATCAAATGCTGGTGGTGACTTCGATGAAGGGGAGCTGTCTTCTTCAAAAAGCATTTTGCCTGGTTTTTTCCTTGTTACTGTTCTTTCTTTTTTTTCTCACGGCTTTAAATCCAAAATAGGCTCTTTGAAATCCAAAAAATGCAATTTTCCCCCCACCTCGCTGCTATACTTCATAGTTTATACGACTTTTTAAATGATTTTGATGTGACTCTTTTTCCCTTTCTTTTAACGGAAACCCATTAAACTAAAGAAACTGCAGCGTTTATTGCTACTTTGTTTTGAAAATAGAGGTCAATTTATAGTTCTGGTCCCTTTCTGTATTCAAATTTGGGATTTGGTCTCATACTTTAATTTTGACATAATTCAACTCTTCTACTTGTAATTTATATAACATCATTAGTTAATTTAAGGTTTAATATCAAAATAAATATTTAAATTATACATTTTTTGAGAAATAATTGTTTAACGTTTTATTTTTGTTATGTTTGAAAGTTTTTTTAAACACCTGTTTTGGCAAAAAAAATTAAGATACATTTTTAGACATCTAAAAAATAGCATAGTTTGAACACCTATTTTAGTATTAAACTTTAAATTAATTATTAATAAGAAAAAGAGAGCAGACATTGATTTTTCTTTTGAATACTTATTTTAATATTAAACATTAATTAATTAGATAATATCTTTTTTTGCGATAACAACGTTTTATTTTGGGTCAAAAATTAAAAAAAAAACATTTCAATCCTTAAAATCATGGGACAAACATTGATTTTTCTTTGTGATATAAAAAGTTAAATCAATCAAAAAATAATTTTTTTTTAAAATCCAGGTCAATATTGATATGAAAAATTAGATTATTTTGGACAAACCGTGTATTTAGTGTATTAATCCAAAAAAAAATATGTCATATTTAATAATTGATTTGTTTATATTGACTAAAAAATATGCCAAAAAGATATTTTCACCTTTTTTTAAAATAAAACATTTAATAATATTTGTGGAGGAGATATCACATGCAAAAATTTCCCTAATAATACTATTGAAAGTGACCCAGATTTCTACTTCGTAATTATAGCCACGGTTCGACGAACGCGACGCAAATTAAATCCTGGTCCAATAGTTTTAGAAGTCGGATTTCCCTGCATTTATGAACGCAAATATGAACCGAAAACGATTCAAAACTTCTCACAGGCAGGACACTTGCTATTTGCATTTCTAGGGACTAAAAAAGAAATTATACCATTTTAGAAAATATTATGGTTGAATAGTCATAAGGTGAATACATACATATTTTATGATTTTTGATAACAAATAATTTAACAAATTTTTAAAATGAAATCACACACAATATAAATAAAAAACGGTTAAAAACTCAATTTTCTTAAAATAAACATCATCTTTTTTTTTTTGTTATTAATTAGGGTTCCTTTTGGGTTCAAAATATAATTATTTTCTATATACAAACATCGATGTCCCTTATTAAAGTTGATCCCATTATTAATTAGGGTTACTACCATATTACTATAAAGCCGATTCCTTTAAAGTAATTACATCATCATGTATTTAATATCTATATTTAAAGAAAAAGGTTTAAAATCAGTAAATTATTTGAATTAAGAAACAAGTTTCACAGTGTAAAAAAATAAGTTGTTTGAATTTACCGTGTACTATAGGGAAATGGATAAAAAAAGAGTTGCAGTAAGACGACGACATGCAAATCTAGTGAAATAATTAAGTTGATACTGTCCCGACTCTGATTCTGAACCAGTCTCAAAGGAGCCAACGAGTCCTTTGTGTTAGGTTGGATTGAATCATGCAAGTGGTTTTAGTTTGTGTACGAAAAAAACAGTGGGATTACTGGTAATATGAATAAAAATTTAAAAATTTAAGGAAATTAAAAATTTAAAATTTATATATTTTTTTAAAAAAATTATTTTTATTCTCTTAAAATTTTATAAATTTATCCTCTCAAATTTTATAAATTTATCCCCTAATATAAAGTTTTGGATCTGTCCATGTATAAAGCTATCCAATGAAGATATGAATGAATCAGAGCATGCGCAGGTTAAACGGATTCATGGAGCTGCAGACAGGGCTGCCATTGCAATATTTTGGCCACATTTCTTCTGTTCTGTATGCACATGATGACAAAGGGAAAAGGGAATTAGTCCACCAACAAATGATTTAAACCATCCAATTAGTGCATATCAATGTTTTAGATATGGGACAATGGACATGACTCATGTCATGTACCATGTGAACCATCTCTCCTCCTTTTGTTCAGCCATCTAGTGCCTACAAGATCCTATATAGCTGCCCACTGTCTTTCTGCTGTCATTGTTACTGTAATGTCAAAACAATAAGAAAAAATCAACCCAGAGCAAACAAAAACTAAAAGAAGCTCTAGTTTCTGGAATTGACCCAGCTTTCGGGTATGGCCAATTTTATATTATCACAAGTCATAAATTCAGAACAGTAGGTTGTTCCAATCATTTTGACAATGGAAACAACAACATCCATCATCTCTTCGTTTTATATTTTTTCTAAAATAACTGCATACTTTGAGCAGAAAGGAAGGTTTGTAGTTAAAGGTTGCGTCAAATCAGAAACAGAGAAAACTTTGCTTTTCAGCTGTGTAATCAACATCATCGAGTCAAGTTACTAAAGCATGTTCAAAAAGCCAAGAGCGGGTCAATGGAGCTATCATTATTCCGTTTAAACTGCTGAAACGTACCCTCCACTCTCCGGTTGTATCTTTAGATTTTTTTTTAATCTTCCCGATTTGTCAGTACTTTGTTCTAATTTATTTAAATTAATTTATATTATATAAAAAAATTTACATACACAAAACTTTAAATTCGAAATTTATTTAAATAATATAAAATTTAAGACTCAAAATCTAAATAAGAAATACCAAGTTGTTTACTACTTGGTAGTGTATCTTTGATTTTAGTACTAATATATACCTTCCATTTAAACTTGGGCTCACGAGGTTCACATGATATGAACCCATGCCTGAAAATTGGAGTGTAAAGAGGTTGGATCAGAAGCTGAGGGGCTAGGCTGGCTTCAGAATTGACCCGTCTCCTTTGGTGCAAGTAATCTAACAAGATTTTTTCAAACTTTTCAAAATTGAATTCACGTTTCACTTTGAATCAAAAATGATATTCTGGGCATCAAAAACGTTCATTCTTTTCACGTTTTCAAATCCATTCATTTTTTTTTCTTTCTATTCAGATTGCTTTTTCAGCAAAGAAGATGGTATTATTTGCAAGATATCATAATAGCTGGAATTCTCAATATGAAAGCTGGGGCTCCGTTGTTGGTATAATTTGTAGATATAACTCTCTTCTTCTTCTTCTTTTTCATTTTCATAACATTTATTTATTTTATATTTTTGTTGAGATGATATGGTGAAGACATGCACGAAATGACTTGACAATTTGCATGGCAAAAACATGCTTAGTAGGATTGTAATAAATCCAGGCTTCGACGCTTGCCCCTTTGCATGCCTGCATTCCTACACTTGGACCGCCTAAAGATTAGCTTCTAGCGGACCCTCTTCTATCCTTCACGTTTCTTCCTTTTTCTTCCACTTATCCCTTTATTTTTTATTTTATAAAATCTCCACTTATAATCAACATATATACATATATAAGTATGGATCAATGGAGGTTGAAGGTGTGGTCGAAATTTTAAAATTTTTGAATTTTTATTTATATTTTTATTAACATTTAATTTTACACCCTAAAATTTTAATATAATTTTTTAAAATTGTAAATATATGAAATAAAATCATTCGTTTCTCTATACATATTAAATAAGGTGTTAGGTATTATAACCTAAAACAAAAACAATAAATGAATTCATTTAAATTATTTGAGAGATTTAACCTCAACGATTTATCACTTTTATTAAAGGCTGAGCTTGCTTTCAATTACTTGAAATAACTCCCTTGCCTATACCTTTTAGGCTTTGGCTTTCTTATACTAAATTACTAAAACAACAAACAAATTAGTTAAGCAATAAATTCATTGTTAAGTTGAACTTAAAATGTAAAAAAAAATCTCAGCTAATTTATTCTAACACCATTCATTTATTAGTATCTAATATAAACTTAATCACCATTCATCTTTATTTATAAACATTAATTACACAATTAATAATTTAGGGTTTTATTATTTTTGTGTATGATTTTAATTAATACATAAAAAAACAATAGACAAAATAGTAATGAAAATCTAATATACTTTCTAAAATTTTACATAATATATTAATAAAATTAGAACATTCTTCTTTTATTGCTGAATTCCATTTTTTACATTATTATTGCTGTATTAGAACATTATTTTAGGTAAATGTTTTTAAGACATGGACATCAAACATATTTAGGATATAGGCAGATGTATTAATGTATTATTTTATCAATGAGATCCCATTTATCGAAAACATGATTATTAATCTATATAATATTAAGAAAATGCAAACAAAAATAAAAAAAAATATATAAAAATCGATGGATATTAGAAAATTGGTAGAAGAGAAAACAAACTCCTCTTGCTTTGATACATAATAATATTATTTTCCTCAATGGCCTGCAATGCATGCGGATCGACCTTTCACATATTTGCAGGCCTTATTATTTAGATTTCTAAAAATAGCAGTACCAAATAGGGGGAAATGGATTAAAAATGAAAACAAAAGGGACATAAATTGCCAAAGGTTTGATTAATTAAAAAACACAATCAATCCTTGTTAAGCCAGCCATTCCCCATCCATTCCTTCAATTTCTCCAATCTCCATGCTGTGTATCACAACCAGTAAATAACAAAAACCAAGTTAGTGAACTTGTAAAATCTCAATATTTTATCATATATATTACATAAATAGGCAACGAAATTTAGATTTCAGACTTTGTACACGATTAAGATAAGTAAAAGTCAATCAAACCAGTGGTGATGAAAATTTTTTATTAAAAATATATGAGTTGACATCATTTTAAATTCAATTAGAATAATTCATGAACCCAACATCAAACATTGGAAATATTTATTTTTTATTTTCTAAAAAAACAAAGAAGATTGTAAAAGCCAATCAAATATGTGATATGAATTTTATTTATTATTAATATTTATACTATTAAAAAATAAAATAATTTATTTTATTTATATATCGAGACCACGACGATAATAATAATAATAATAATAATTTATTTTAGAAAGAAAACCCATATCCCAAAGTTAAATGGGATTTTTTTGGACTATTTCATAATTGAGTTTGAGTAATGACATAGGTGGCATCTATTGGAAGAGTGTGTAACAGAAAATGAGGGTAAATTGACTCTTCGTTTTCATAATTTGTATCAATGATAAATGGAGAAAAATAAAGGGTAAACTTCTGAATATAACAAATTCATTTTTTTTTCATTGAATCCATTATTCAATCCAATTATTATATGATGGATTCACCAAAATATTGATTTTTCTTAGTAAGTTTGATTGAGAATCAAAACCATACTAAAATTCACTGTATGAATGGACATGACATGAGAAATATTTCTGAATTGGTGAACTTTCTACTCAACTTTTTTTTGTTAAAGTGTAGGATTCTTACCAAGGTAAGGCAGGATCCTGGAAGTAGTCATCAGGGCAAAGATCCGTGAAATGGTGTTGCAAGCAGGCGTCATTTGCATTCAACCAGGCAGGGAATTCCATGACTTGATCAAATGGTTGATACCCATCCTCCTCCTCTGCTTTCACTTCGGGCGCCCCCAGTTCCACAGTCTTCAAGAACTTGAACCACCATGCTGATGTTACCAAATTCACGGTGTCATCCCACTCCATCTGATGCTGCTCTCCTAATGATCTGATCTCCGCCATTTCCTCATCATCCATAGCATGATGCAGCCCTACCCCACCGTAGGATTCAGTTAGATCAGCCGCCACAGCTCCTGTCCGCACTTCATGCGAGGATGGTGCAACCGAAGGAACTTCTTCGGTTACAACCGAGAGAGTCGGTAAGACGAAGACGATGGAGATGATGATGAATAGATTGATGGGTTGTTGTTGTTATGGTAAAGGCTGGTGGTGTCTATGGTGTTGAAATCTTGAAAGTTAAGGTTTAGGCCTAAGGTTTGGTTTGGCAAAGTGAAGTTGATAGCATCTGTGGGAGATGGAAGACAAGTCTGATGAGGAGCAGGCCAAGAATATGGATTTGCAGGAGCAGGGGCAGGGGCAGCAGCAGCAGGAGGAGAGTAATGTTGGGAGAAAGATGAAAAACTGTCTAAATTATAACCAGACAAGTTGTTTGTGGTGCTTGATGGGTATATCCTAGGATTTCTCCTACACTTTGTCTTCGGTTCTTGTTCTAAAGGTGGCGGTGGAGATGAAAGATGAGAGGTTTGGGACAATTGCTGCTCTTGCTGCAGCTGCTGTTGTTGGTTCTGTTGTCCATTTGCATGTTTCATGGAAGCTCTATGGAACTTGAGTGCAGTCACAATTTCTCTCCTGGCCTCAGCCATATTAAGCAGCCTTTCTTGGTAAGGCCTGCTGGTGTGGAGTCTCCTCCGCACCTGCTTCTTATGTTGCTGAGGTGGTGGTGATGGTTGGGGTTGTTGATGGGTCTTCTGTGGCGGCCTTTCACTCAAACCTTCACCGAATTTGGCCGAGTTGTGGCCATCGAAACCGTCGTCGAGGTGGTTTTTGGTCCTGAAAGTGGTGAGTTGTTTAACAAGGCTACGGATGTAAGCACCGGATAGGTGAGGCTCTTGTTTGAGTTTACTAATTTTATCAATTTCCATTCCATCTTTCTTTTCGTGCGTGGAAGATCGACCCTTCATAGTTTGAGTTTTTTTCTTTTCTGTTTTTGGTGTTCGAGTTAGAACTGAGTAGAGAAAGAGTTGGTCGGAAGAATCATTGAGTTCACACTCAAATATTCTTAAAGAAAAAGTACAGAATGCAGCAGAGAGGTTTTGATAATGGTTAAGAACGGATGGACTCAGAGGGAAGGGGTGCGTTATAAATACTAGAGGGCAGTGGGTGTGGGGGACTCATGTCAACCATAAAAACTTTTTATTAAATTTAGTTTGACTTATCCTAAATTTTTATTTTTTTATATAATTAAAGAGTAAATAATTATTTAAAATTTTTCCTGGTGAATATAATCAACATTTGTTGTTACCATTTTATTACATGCTTTAAATGGGCAGTTAAAGATTACAGATTCCTTTTACCAAATCAACATTTTTTTTCAACTATATTTACAATTATTTTTTTTTTTGAATTTTAAAATTTAGATTCCTTTACCAAACTTTGTACTGTATTTTATTTATTATTTTTGGTGTAATTATTTGTATTTAATTTGATGATTATTAATTCGGATTGAATATCATAGAGGCTCATTACGAGAGCGACTATTCTAAATTTTATTTATATAGTTAAAATTTAGACCTTTAATTTTACTTAAGAAATATAATATTTCATTTTATTTGACTAATTTGTTATTAATATCTGAAGGCTTATTATGTTTCTAGTGTCTGTGTTGTTCCAACTTTTGAAAAATTAGTAATCCTTTCCGTCTCTTAATTTTAGAAATCTGATTTTTATTCTAAATTTTTAATTCTTAATTTTCATTAAATTTTAATGGAAATTAATTAATTAACATCATCAATTGGATTTAAAATTTTAAACCAATTATTATATGGACTAGATTATTTTAATAGTTGAACAGTAACTTAAAATATTGAATTTATCCAGACAACTTTGTGTGGCTTAAATTGAGACAAATATAGGAGACTCAGACAACTTCCCTCAATCATAGAAGCAAAATTTGCAACTATTTCATGATTGCACCATAAAATTATCAATATATGATATAATGATGAATTTAAATTAATTTAAATTAATATATTTGAAAAAACAGTGGAGTATTCGGTTGTTGGTCCTCATTATGTCAAAGGGGACAGCTTCTGACTCCTAGGTTATTTTGTGAAAATGAATGAATGGAGAAGAACTAATAGATTGAGTTTATCAAAATACAAGTAAAAAAAATTACTCAAACCCTGTGCAATTAGGTAAATCGATATTTTACTCTGTAATTTACTGGATTTTAACCAGAGTGAAATGAATTAGGGAAGAAGAGAAGGTTGATGGGTAATGTATGGTATCTTTGTCTGCAAGTAGGATGGGACCAGACAATGAGAAACGTCAGCAACAGCCTAATACAAGAGAGTGACAGAAGAATCTCCATTACTCTTTGTAACCTTTCCCCCTCTCTCTAGAAAAACAGACTTCCAATATTTGTGTTTTTAATTTTTGTTGATGAAACAGAGAACTTGGACCTTTTGTAAACCCATTCCACGGCAAGTTGAAACACATGTTTGAGCCTCTTCAGTTGTTCTGTTTGATCAAACAAATTGTTGGACATGATTTAAGTCTGTCCCATGCCATGAAAACTGTTTGCTGTCATTTTAACCAGACCCCTTTCGTTTTTTACTGCAACTTTAGTTCTTACTCCAATTGGAGGTGGCAGAGCCAGAGGTATGGTTTTCTGCTGATTCTTTTCAGGCACCAGAAAACAAACAGTGGAAATAAAGCCTAGAGAAGAGATATTATTACTTTACTGCTGTCAAAATGATGGTAATATTTCACAAATCAGATTGACTTTTATGAAAAAAAAAATATGAATACATTGTACTTTGAATTAAGACTTGATATCTCTGTATTAAAATTTACGAATAAAGTCATTGCGCTTACCTCATCATTATGGCCAAAGAATAGAAGCAATGAACACAATCTGGTTTGCTTACCATTCAAATTTGCCCGCAGGCTAATGATTGTGGGCCAAGTCATTTTCACCTGTTCAAACTAGCAGTTATCCACAATTTAAAAGAATTTTACAGCCTTTATCTTTACCAAAGTGTCGGCATTGGCGGCTCAGGTCCAGGATTAATTAAATCAAAAGTAAACAGGTAGAAATATAACAGCGTACAAAACAAAATGGGGAGAGAGGATAATTACATACTGTCGATGAATTACAAATACGGTGAGAAATTATGCAGAGAAAATAGAGTAAATACAGAACACTTGCAGAACCAAGCATGTGAAATGTATAAGCATGGCCATTGGGATACTTACAAGTGAGACCTGAACGGACAGAACTATTTATAGCTAGGATAAAGATAAAACAGAAAAATAAAATTCTAATATACAGAGATGAGTGTGTTGGTGTAGAATGGATAAGGATACATGGCATTAGGCATTAGAAATGCAAATGGTATTATGACTTTGAAGAGGCTTCAACCAATCCTTGATGCGCATGATATGCCATGGCATGCCCTCATTGCTTTCAACGAATTTAAGCAGGTAAGCGAAGGTAAGGTAGCACGCCATTGCCATCCATCCCCACATGATTCCATTCACACCACTGTCCTCGCACTCTGTAGATTTTACTTACCCTTTTATCCTTTTGCAACAACACTCTCCTCACCTATACCGACATAGGATAAAGTTAGAATCGAATATTAAAATAGATTAAAATATTTAATTTTAAAAATATAAGTGTTTATTAAATACCTAAATTTAAAATTTAGGGGGTAAAGTCTAATTTATCTAATATTTAAACTTATAGCGACCTAAATTATTATTAGACAAAAAAATAAATCTCTTCCTTAGTTCATCTCCAACTTGATTAAATATATAATCTTTATTTATATTTTAATTTAAATACATATTTTTTACAGGTGTCATATTATTATTTAGGGTATCAAAATAGGTTTCTCTAACCAAATCCTGTTAAACCTTAGGAAATATCTATATAGTTAAATTTCAGAAAATAAAATTTTATTAAATATTCAAAACTTAAAATTAGAGAATCATATCATATCGACTAATAGTTAAAAGGGTTAACTACACCAGTGACCACCGAACTATTTGGGCGTACCTATTTTGACCAACGAACTATCGAACTCGTTAATCAGACCACCAAACTTATTAAATTGACCTATTTTGACTACCGTTGTTAAAAACCAACGGATGGGTGACGTGGCAATTTACAAAAATTTGTAAAATTATACATTTAGTCTATTTTATTTATTTATTAAATTAATTTGACCATAATTTTATTTTAATTAAATAAAATTAATCAATCAATCGAATGATAATACGTGTCATCACCCAATTGGATTGGTTTATTCAAATTTTAATTTATTTTTATTTAATATAATTTCCCTCCAGGTTTAAAACACCACTGTTTTACCACTACTCCAACCCATCTTTAGTAAAATGAATTGCACCATTTCATATATATGTTATATTGCAGCAAATGCAGAAGTAAAAATTGTTGAAAGAAGACTCAAACCTACATTACCTGAGATGTGTAAAATCACACAAACCACCAAATCAAATTAAACAATGAATTAAAAATGAAAACAATATAAATAGGTTTAAAGTAGTTATTAAAACAAGATTTAAAATAAAAACAGATTTATGATTTTTTATTTTTTAAATTAGATCAAATATTTAATTTAATTTAAATATGAAAAACTCAAATATTTAATATTGGATTTAATTTAAATATGAAAAAGAAAAAATATTTAATATTCGATTTAATTTAAATATGAAAATAAAAAATATTTAATATTCGATTTAATTTAAATATGAACAACTCAAATATTTAATATTCGATTTAATTTAAATATGAAAAAGAAAAAATACTTAATATTCAATTTAAATATGAAAATAGAATATTTAATATTCGATTTAAATTAAATATGAAAAAGAAAAAATATTTAATATTCGGTTTAGTTTAAATATAAAAATCAAATATTTAATATTTGATTTAATTTAAATATGAAAATGAAAATATTTTTAATATTCACTTTAATTCAAATATGAAAAAATAGAATATTTAATATTCAATTTAATTTAAATATAAAAAAGAAAAAATATTTAATATTCGATTTAAATTAAATATAAATAAATCAAATATTTAATATTTGATTTAATTCAATTTAATTTAAATATGAAAAGGAGAAAATATTTAATATTCAATTTAATTTAAAAATAAAAATTCATAAATCTATTTTCATTTTAAATATTGTTTTAATAACTACTTTAAACCTATTTAAAATGTTTTCATTTTTAATTCATTATTTAATTTGATTTTGGTGATTTGTGTGATTTTACACATCTTAAGTGATCTAGGTTCAAGTCCCTTTTAACAATTTTTACTTCTTTATTCCCTAACATTTGCCGCAATATAAGATATATATGAAATGGTGCAATTTATTTCACTAAAATTTGGTTGGAATAATGGTAAAACGGTGGTGTTTTAAACTTGGAGGTTACAGGTTCAATTCACGTAACCCATCCTCTCTTTAATTTTCCTTTAACAGGTGGTGACCTGATTGGAGGAAAATTATATTAAATATTAAATAAAAATAAATTAAAATTTGAATAAATTGATCCAATTAGGTAATGTCACGTGTCACCATTCGATTGGTTGATTAATTTTATTCAATTAAAATAAAATTAGGACCAAATTGATTTAATAAATAAATAAAATGGACTAAATGTGTAATTTTACAAATTTTGGTAAACTGTCATGTCACCCATCTGTTGGTTTTTTAACGGCGGTGGTCAAAATAGTTCAATTTAATAAGTTTGGTGGTCTGATTGACTAGTTTGATAGTTCGGTGGTCAAAATAGGTATGCCCAAATAATTCGGTGTCACTTGTGTACTTCACCTTACTTAAAAATAGTAATTTTGTTTAGCATAAATATCTTATTTTAGTTAATTTGGCAATTGAAATCATTTACTTCCCTCCCCCTATTTTTTTTTCAAAATTTAGAAATTGTAAAGCATGCTCGCCATGTAACGTTGGCTATATAATAACCATTCAAATTGTGGCAACAAAAAAATGGTTATTGAGCAAGTATATTAGTCTGTTGATCAAATTATTCATTTTTATTATCTCGTTTTCTTTTAGGTTTTTGATTTTAAATATATTAGGAACACCCTTTTTCACCCTAAAATTTTTCGTTTCTTTCCCTTTAGACAGAAGGGATTTTTTGTTGATAAATCTTGATTTTAATCCTAATCTTACCTAGATGGGAAGGGAACGAAGACTTGAGAAAGATGAGAGTGTTCTTAATAGACCTAGAACCTGTGATTTAAGAGAATACGAAAAAATAAAGATGAGCAGATTGGTCAACCGACCAAATTTACTTACTCATTTAGTTAGTTAGTTAGTTAAATATTTTACTCCCGTCATTATAAAATTATTGTTAGGGTTTTATTTTGATACACAGCCTGTGTAAAATATTTTTACACAACTCTTTTATAAAATTCAAAATCTAAAACCCTAACCCTAACACCCTATATTATAAACCCTATACCCTAAACCTTAAATTCTAAATATTATAGCATAAACCCCTAAACTAAACTCCTAACCCCTAAATTTAAAAAACACGTGTAAACTTTAATTTACACATATTGTATATCTAACTTTTTCTCTTATTATTATTTATATAATCATGTAATATTTGAATTATTGATTAATTTAAATTTAAATATTATAATCGATTACAGAGACATTTAATCTAATTTATTATTCAATAGATAAAAGAAACGCATAATCAAACAACATTAGAAAGATGACTTCATTATCACATATAATATATTATTTTTAAAAAAAGATTTTCACAACGCTACTACGATTGTTTGAATCGCTGATAATGTGTAATTATGTACCCGGAAAAACTGCTGGTTTCTCATGAACAAAAATCATCTATTCTTTTCTTGTGTATTTATTTATCTATAGTTTAATATTAAAAAATTAAATTTTATTTTTATTTTTTATATCTTGAATTTTAAAATTTTGAAATAAAAACTAGATTTTATATCTCAAATCTTAAACTACAAACCTTATATTTTTATTTGTAAAAAAAATCTTATATTTTTAATATTATGACATAAATAAAAAACAGAGAATTTCTATTTGCTTCGCATTGAGTAAAAAATTATTGGGTAAAGTACATAAATACTCACTAAATTATCTCTAAAAATACAAAATAGTCACTAAACTTTCAAAAACTACATAATAGTCATTAAACTTTAGTTTTTATAATAAAATAGTCACCAGACCGTTAATTGTCGTTAACTGGAAGACGTGACAGTTACAAAAATGTGCATAATAATATATTTTATCATCAATATTTATACATTCAATCAATTTAGACATCAATAACGAGGGGTTAAATTAGAAATAAATTAATTAATTGTGTCAATATAAATAATTAAATGTTATATTATTCAAATTCATATAATTGTCACGTCACCTAATTAACGACAGTTAACGGCTCAGTGATCATTTTATAACAAAAATTAAAGTTTAATGTCTATTATATAATATTTGAAAGTTTGATGACCATTTTGTATTTTAAAGATAGTTTAGTGTCCATCTGTGTACTTTACCCAAAATTATTTCGTATATTACCCTGTGCATGAGGAAGGTTGAACTGAAATTGATTATCCAAGTGCTTAAGAATGGGGGTGGGACCGCCTGCCTGCAAAGTACAGACGGACATGATGTGATGGGTCATAATCAAACGGCTATTTTCCACCGAGGGAGCATTTCCTGACAAATCTATGCCACGTGTTCCCACCTTTGTGGACGCAATCAGAGGCAGTTTGCCACGTGGGATTGCACGGAAAGGGACAACTTCTTGGCTGGCACTGCCCACCGCCGAAAAAGCCTGCGCCTTTCCGTCTCCCCTCTTACCCCACCACCCCCGTTCCATTGTCCTTCATTTCCCTATTCTCAGTTTCACACTTACGTTACTGTAATCTCAATTTACATTTTGTCATTCTAATCCGCCTAACCGATCTAAATGAACAAATCGTCGATAAGAAAAAAAAAAAAAAAGAAAAAAACATCCATATCCAATGTTTATCCAAATTCAACAAACTTTATCCACTATAATTCTAAAACCGTTTTGTTTGAAAAAACCTGTGTGCCTATCCTCAAATCATCTCTCCAAAAACCCTTTCCTTTTCTCATTTTGTTTTATATATGTCTGTAAATATGTAATACCCAAATTCCATGAATACACGATCTTGCTCTTAATTACTTGCCGTTCAAGTCATTTAAGTTCCCTTTACAAATTGAATTCTATCAGTTGACCAAACAGGATTCTGGTAAGAAAAATAGTGTGTCAATGCCATTGCCATTTCTCCCCCAACACATTGCTCATGTTTCAGCCATCGTATTTAATAACTGCAGCTGTTATAGAGATTGTGGTAATTGAATTGTCTTTTTCCCTCACGTATTGAATTGAATTTAGATCTGGAGGTGAAGGTGTACTTCAAAGTGATATTGTAATTGAGCGCAATATCATTTGTTATATTTATTGTTATAATAAATATGATACAATCGATATTTAAATTCGAGTTGTTTTTTCATGGGATGATACAGCCCCCTTCATACTGTTTTTCCTCTCCATTTACCCTCGAAAGTGTATGGTCACTTTCCGCCATAAGTGGGAGGGCGTGGGATGGTGGTGGTGGTGGAGGTGGGACCATTTTCCACATTTCAATCTGCCACCAACAACACACTGCTACTGCAAACGCTACTCTCTTTCTGGAACCTCGAAGATGATAGAGTTCAAGGACAAATACAATTTTTTTTGTTAAATGAACGAATTTATAAAATTTAAAAAAATTAAAATAAATTTTTAACAGATAATATATATATATTTTAATTACATACGAATTTTAAATTTTTGAGAAAAAAAAGTGGGAGGATAAAATGAGACAAATATACATGATTTTTTTCCATTTACCCTAAGAATTTGTGTACACTTGGTAAATTTTTACAATTACACAAATTTTATCAAATGATTTCAATTTAGGTTATAATAAAAAATTTGTATAATTACACAAATTCTTACTTTTTTAAAATCACAAATTCCGACCAAAAGATAGAATTTCAAAATTGTTACATAAATTTTTACAAAACTATAAGAATTATATATTTTATCAAAATTTAAAATTTTTATAAATTTTTACAAAAATTTTAAAATTTATATAATATTTTATTTTTAATTCACATAAGTTTTAAATTTTAAAATTTCTCTACTTTTCTCCAACTCCTCGGTTTATTCCTGAGAGAGATAGTAGTATCATCAAATGTTTGGACCCTTATTTTTCTTTCTTATTACAGCTTTGGTTGTGGTTGTATGAATGGCAAGTTGCAGCCAATAAAAACCCAGAATCACCAATCCAAATCCATGCCAAAGCCAAACCACTGTCTTTCTGTCTGAAATATAAAGTGCAAGTGGATGACCACAGATAAAGAACTGCAATGCAGTGCTGTAGTCCCTGATATCTTTCAATCTTATCATATTTTTAAAATTCCCCTTTCCTTTTTCCTCTCTTTGATTTGAGGTGAAATATTGGGAAAGATAGGCAAATTTTATTCCACTTTAATGCAAGCACTTGATAGGAGCTGATGGTGAGAGCTGATATGCATGCAGGATGGAAAATATCAGACACATCAACCGCATGCATGCATGCATTCAAATATCAGATAAACAATGGCTCCACTCAACTTTTTACCATTTACCGTGAATATTTAACCAGTTTTTTTCACTATAATTTAAGCTCTGTCATTCAGCTTGTCAAGTCGATGGATTCATTTGGATTTGGCTTGGCTCAACTTGAGGCATTGAAAACTTGTCCAAAAACTCTATTGCTAAGCAAATTTAATTTGATTTAAGAAAGTTAGTATTGAAACCAAGTTTGCTGATGTGGGTGCTGATTCACTTGAAACGGTACATTTCCTCAAGACGGGTATATACATTTGTTTTTATTACAACTTTTTTTTCAGTTTGTTGCATCATCATGTGCATATCCTGTTTCTTTTCCTTTATAAAACGGACTTTTTCGAGCTTAACCTAATCCATTCATACAGTCATCTTTACGTGATGAAATTCAAGAGATTTAACTCGAGCCGAATTCTAAACTTGTCACCTCTTTTTATCCCATTCTGCAACCTTTTGCAAGTAAAACGAAATTGTTTTAAATTTTATGATTATATATTTGGAGAGCGGATTTTATGAAGTTATATTAAAAATATGAGGGTGTGAAATTATAAGATTAATAAAAAATATAAAAAAGTATTTGTATTATATGAGAATCTTGTGATTGAGATCAATGACAAGGCACATTATTCTCTAAATAAGAGAATTTGATTTTAAACTTTAGAGACGACATTATTAAAAAAGAGAGACATGATTTCGGATATGAATCATAAAATATAAATATACTTTACCAAAAAATAAAATAACTAACAACAAATTAATTTAATGGAATAGTTTTTTTTTCGGACTTGGAATTTTGTGGATAAAGAAATTACAGATATTAAGGCCTGTGGGATGGTCTTCGATTGTAGGCTGATAATAAAATCAATGCATGGACCAACTTCCATGTTGTTTCAGCAATGCCCACTTTCAGCCTTTAACTAAGCGGTCCAACATTTGGTAGCCCCACGGTATTAAACAATGGGTTGTTGGGACAATGGCCCATTCCATTAAATGCAAAAAAAAGCAAGAATTAGTTCTCTTCATTAATTAAAGTTTGAAGAAGAAGATAATTTCCATTAATTGAAGAAACAAAAACAAAAGTGGAAAATAATAAAAGAACATATATAAATAAGTTAAATTATAAAATTTGAATCAAAATATCTTCTGTTGTTACGAGCATGTATCTAGCGGTTTCGTCCATTTATATTAGAAATATTTATAAAATTTGCTCAACAAATAATTACAAAAGAAAAGGTAATGAGTTTATACAAATCCTTATTAATTATTTGTTCAATCATATCAAGTAATATTTTTTTAATTATTTTATTTAAAGTTCATATAAAACTATAAAAAATAATTTAATTAATAGTACTTGAGTATTGATTATCTTCTACATTGTACTGCATTTATTCAAGGATATATATTCAATACATTGGCTGTAGAAACTAAAGCTTCTTAGTTTAAAAGTTTAGAGATTGTGAGATTCACTAATTGGCCTAGTGGCTAAAGATGCTCGTATTGGCCCATCTTGTATAGGTTAGAATCTCAGTATGAGAATGTAATACCTCTTTATTTAATCAAAAAATTTTAGAGATTCATATTAGAGTTTATAGGTTTAGGTTTAGAATTTAAGGATACCAATTAGAATTTAGGGTTTAAAGGAACGATGGGTTATGGTCACAGAATGGAGGTTTTAGGCTTTTGTCATCAATCTTCAGCACCATTCACTGCGATGATATTCGCTTGAATTTGCAATCATAAAAGTCAGATTACCATAAGATGCAAGAAAGTAGATTTATACTAGGGATTAGGGAAAGAGAGGCAGACAGTACTGGTTGTAATCATGCAGAAATGTGAAGGGTGAAGACACATTGCGAGGAACATCGTGATACAAGTCTTTGCAAAGAAACACTGGACCTTCAGACAAGCCCCTGCTTTCTAGAATGCTTCCTGGTCCGCACTATCCCCCCGTATGAAGAATACAGCGAGAAAATAACAGAATTTACATGTTTATGCGCTGCTAACATGAGACTCGAATTCGTTTTAGTGGGAACACTAGAGAAGTTGAAGAATATTTAATCAAACATCGAGATGACTTTTTTGGATGTATGCCTTTGCGGCCACGGAAATATGATCTGAACGTTGAAATTTTATGGAACAGTGTTGGCTGAATGTTAGGAGAAACATAGGTGTTCATGGTGGTGACATTGCAGAAGGGGTCAATTTTTTGTCATCTATCGGGCCAACCCGAAAGTTATTATTCAATATGACTCGTTGAAAACTATTTTCATCTTTCTGGTATGAGTTCCAACTGCATCAAGAAACCAATAGTCTAATAACATTATCTCATTAATTAATACATTCAGCAAAGGGGCTGGATCTGCTTGAACAAATCAAATAAGAGAAGAAAAAAATCAACGCTCTAAAAGAATACAAGAAAGTACAACATAAATTAAGCAAAGGGAAACAGGAATCACAAAGGGTATTATCAAATCCTTCAAAACATAGCAGAATCCACAATATGTGTTCATACACAAGCTTCAATCCTCGGCTCGAAAGAGAAAGCAGACATGAAGTCCATGGCTTCACCATTCATACAACACTTGGGAAGTTCAACCCATTCATTAGCCACGATATCACAGAGAACATAACTGCAAAGCTCAACAGAGCTTAAGCAGATAAATATCTGGTCACCAGCCCCGACACAGTTTACATCAACTTTCTTGCCATAAAACTCGTGTGACATTGCAGGAGGCATGCTTGCAATCTGATTCCAAGTCTTTGTTTTCTCATCAAATCTCCACACCCTAAGGCTTGCACTTCCAAAAAACTCCGATAACATAACGACCAACATCTCTCCTTTACACTCCACCACATCGATGGAGTACTTGTAAAAGACAGGCAACAGTCTGGGATATTCAGAGAAATGCTTCTGGGTCAGATTGCAAGCCACAACTGTCCCGGATGAGCTGAGGAAATAAACAATCTCCTCACCGTCTTTAAGGGTAATAACTGATGAAAATTGCTTGGACGGGCTTTTCTGCATGTTAGTTGCCACTACGTTTCCAGCTTTGCTAAGGAAGCACACAGCATCTTCATTTTCGTCACTCGAAACGTGTTCCATACAATCATTGGTTTTTCTCCTTAGCATAATCTCCTCTTCCCAGCAATCAGCACTAGAGTTATAAACTTTGAACGAAAGCTTTGAAAGATCACCAGAGACTAAGACTAGCTTGTACGAGTAATTGGAATATGCATTCAGTGCTATAGCATGAAGGGGCTGATCAAGAGAGTCCGGATTCACCGGAGGTAGTTCACGACACGATCCTGTCACGGGATTGCATACAAAGTAATCACCAGACATATTGCGGAAACACACAAGCCCACCAGCTGCTGCAACCGGGATGGAGTCACGGTTACAATTATTCGAGAGGAGAGGCGGATGATTGAGTCTTTTCCAACTTCTTTCAGCAGAGTTGAAGACAACTGATTGATTAAGACTAGGATCCACCATGAAAAACCAAGGTTCCCTTGAAGGAATCCTAGAGCAAGCCAGCTTAAAACTTTCAGAAGCAGCAACTGATTTCCATCTCTTGCACACTGAACCAAGGCGAAAGAACATCGAGGTTGGTAACCATGAAAGGACCCTTTCAAGGAGGTCATCAGTGAGCTCATCCAAGGAGAAGTTCAACATATCATTGCCTTGAGGCAACTTTCTCTTCCTCGATGGCCTCGAAATGCAGCCATTAGCCTTCTCCATTGGCAGATTATTTCAGAAAATAACCTGCAATGATAAAAGAGGACAACAGCACTATTAATAAGAGACCATTATCATTTATCATTTATACCATCAAACATATGAATCAAAACCCAGATTCCTTTTCAAATTTATCCACATCGCAGAGAATATATGAAACAAGGCAAATAGGACTTGAATATCACATCAATTAAAGATCAGGGAAAATTTGACAACCTAACTAACATAAGCATTAAAGGTCCACACATGACTAGAAAGCACTAAGAGGCTCTCCTTTTCCTAATCTCATCATCATATTAACACCAAATAGTTTCTTGGGGGAAAAGGTAGGGTAAAGAATAGTACTACTATTGAAGAAGTGACAACTACTTGATGGTTAGGAAAAAGGGGTCCAACAAGAACACGAATCAGCTCCACCCAATTTCACTTCAATGAATGCAGAGAGTAAATTCTTCAAGGAAAGTTACTAAAGAGCAACAATCACGGACACCATAAAATAAAGAGGGAAAACTCAAGGAACTATTATAAAAGGTGTAAAATTTGTTTAAAAGACGAACAATTTGCATTTTGCAAGAGACTCTTGTTTTTTATTTAAACTGTATAGAATAAACCTTGAAGAAAAAGGCCATTTAAAAGCTTGATAAAAAAACAGTCAAGAAGAGAACAGAAATGTCAAAAAGCTAAGGGAAAGACAAATGTACCTGGTGATACGATACGAAGCTGAAGGAGAAGCGTCTAGTGAAGCTTAGTGGGGGATTAAGCAAAGGAGCAAAGTTGAAAATTGAAACAGCCCCAAAAACAAAAGAGAAAGAAAGGAAAGTAAATGGGCTTTAGAGGAAGGAAGGAGGGAGTAAACTTCCCAAGGTTTCTCTTTTCGTAAGCGTTGACAATATGGGAGGGCATAGGAGCGTGAGAGCAAAATGAAGGATTTATACTCCTACGAAAACAAAAGTGAAGGTGAAGCCTCACACAGTCACAGGCTCACATTACTCACGCGCGCGAGCACACACCCACGAGCGGAGAGAGAAGAAAAAGAAAAGGCTAAAGCAAAAAACAAAACAAAATCTACTGAGTTGACTCTTTAACTCTACAGCTCTACGAGGAAGAGTAGACTACAAGACAGGGTAACAGAGAGAGACATAGAAGGGTGCATTGGATTCTGGGTCTGGCCGTTCCGTGAACTAAAACAGAAGTTCAAAGCTCAAGGTTTTGTTTGTTGTTTTTTGCACTTTAATCATAAAAGAAAGTGAAATCACACGTAGTCCTGTTTGAATAAAGAAGGGCAACCCTATGTCAAAAGAGTGAGACCGTGAAGGGTTGAGGCCTGTCTGAGGAGGCTCTGTTGGGTTGCTGACCTTTGTAATATATAATATTATACACATAAAGCAAAAGCAACATAAAGAAAGAGATAAACAGAGTTTCTTCTTGTTGGGTATAATTTGCTTTCTTTTGTTTGCCTTCCTCCTCGTTGAGGAATCTTATCACCTCTTTTTCCTTCTTTTTTTCCCCTTTAGGCTTTGGGCTCAGTCAGATTAATGTATGCTGTTTATTAAAAGTCAAAATGCCCCAGAAGCAAGAGCCGATTCCAATAAACCCCATAAACAAAAATTATAAAACCATTAATCTGAACTGGAAAGACAAAAAAAAGCCATTATTTACATCTTTTTTCATGCTGTGTTTTCAAACAGAGAGACTCGGATCTCGATGCCACCTTACACGGGCGGACCCGCAGTTTCAACCCATACCATGTTTTATCAATTTAACCTGTCTCTCTGACTATCAATGAAAAAGCCCAGGCCGGGTTGGTATAATACTTAACCCATTTTTTCTTTGGAAAGCAACGGAAAATGAAGGCAAAGTCAAAATTTACAAAAGAAGGGACTGGTCGATTTGATTTGCAGGTAGTAGCCACTACCCAGTTCAGGTGTTTCATGGACGAGACTTCTTCCACTTCAGTTCAGCCAAAACCCAAAGATTCAGTTATTTCAAAAACCAACGGTTGCCCGATTGTTCTGGCAGATATATACACGGTGTGGCGTTAGGGCTACATGAAGAGTGGCAGCCAGCAGCTGCCTCTTGCAGTAGGATTGTCAGCCGCCCAGCACTATTATGTTTATTGAGATTCCCAGGAAAAACCGTTTTTGGCTCATCCTTGGACTTGGGTAAGTCACTCCTTCAATGATGCACCTCGACGTTGCTGTTTATGTTGCAACTGATGATTAATTTACATCTTAGGTGATGGGGTTAGCAGAGATAGAACCTGTCAATTAGTGCTCAAGTAGCTGTAAATCCAATAATCCATTGTCTTTTTTTTCAATTAATTGTGGTCGATGATGCGTATAAACGCTGGCCCAGTTTAAACGTTTCTATGATCTAAGCTCTGTAGATACACAGGATGCTAATTGCAAAATAATGCAACGTCAAAAGTTCCATCAATATCACACAAATTATAAGTCTTCACATATGAAAACAACAGATAAAAACAACCAAGTCAACATTACATACACAGCGAAGGCTAGATAGCTTAGGTTGTCGATTGTCAGACATATTAGACAGGGTAACCAGGTTTTAAGGGCATCACAACAGGAGAATTCATCCTACATCAGGCAGTACTCTCTCATGGGAAACAATAGCAATACCTACCATGAGAACTATCTTGAGTTGTACATTTGCAATTCACATCAATTCCAAAGACAGATCAAAGTCATTATCCTAGTGCAGTTTGCATTTCACAATAATAACACAGCTACATTTAGTTTTTATCAAATATATATAAGGATTCATATATGCTTAGCTTAGGCAGCATGGGCTGGCTTTTGGCTGGAATTCTTCTTGAGGAACAGGTGATTTACCAAAGCAACCCGATTCTGGTGAAGCTGCAGCACTGAGGTTAGCTTTGGTGTCATCATATGATTTTGGTGTTGATGGATTAGGATATGGGCTCTTGTTCACCAGCCTGCAAAAAGAAATAAGCATATGGCAACAGTTACCACCTCAACTATATTCCCCAATCCCCAAGCGTGGCACAAATTCTAGATAGTTAATGTTATCCACTTTGTTGAATAGTTGATAGTTTTTATCCAAAGTATATCACAACAATAAGTAACAACACTCATGCAACATCGTTTTATTGCATATATAAAGTGCAATATCATGAATGCTTAGGATCATAAATCTAAACATGAACTGGAAGGGGTACCTGTCCCGACGCTTCTCAAAAAACCGCTGAAGGGAGTGTCTCCTTGCAATTGGTAATTCTGATCCAATAGATATTTACAAAAACATCAAGCTATATTAGCTAACATGCACTGAACCGATTAATCGTAGAATATTAACATTTCTAATTCATCCATCTTCTAGATAAGTTAGTTGAGAGTTAAAACCTTGCAGTTTGCAGAAGGCGGGCCTGTTAACAGGATACACTTGTGCCAGTGGTGAAGGCAAAGCAGTTGCAGTACTTTGAAGCGAAGGAGACCTCGTAAGAGCTGGTGAAGCAGTGGCACAATCAGTTGCAACATTCTTCATGTCAACAGAGTTAGCAGCACCGGCTGCTGCAGTTGCAGCAATAAGCATAATCTCCCGAACCTGTCGGACATGAATCAATGGTGAATTTTGGTATAAGACCTCCTTCTGCTAAAACTTAGTAACATCTTCGTTAAAAAAAGGCCAACCTTTTCCGCCGGAATTGCATCAAACACACAAATTTTTCCATTATAGAAGATGGTGAGTTGGGATGGAGCAGGGCTTGTGGTATTTAGTCCAGATGCGGCATTGTTACAGAACTTGTTCACCAAAAAAAAAATAAAAAAAAGAAAAAGTTTTGATAACATCATAGAAGCTTGTCATAGTAACACAATATACCGTGCAAACCAACAACTTTGTCGCTATAAATATTTGTAGAATAAATAAAGAATTGAACATCTTAATGTGCTCTGGAAAAAGCTACATAAAAACATAACGAGAACCAGAAGCCCTCAAAATAACTCAAGAAAAACCTAACACACTACCGTAAAATCTAATATCCAGAACTTGCTTAACTATACCCATTCCATGTTTTTATAAATAACTAATTTGGGAATAAAAAAGACTGCAACTTCCCAGCGCTAAGAATTTAACCGAGACGTGTTTTTTTAATATTTTTGAAGATACAATTACAATTATAATCAATACAGTTTAAATAATTACTATCATAATCAAGCATGAGACTGAACAATCAGACTAAAAACCAGAATAAATATGGAAAAAGTTCACACATGGTTCGCATATGACAGAGTAGAAGCTGGATCTCAAAGTGGACATCAACCTTATCACTACACCATAGCCAAACTGGCCTAACCGGGACTTGTTAAATTACATTTTTAAGGATGACTACATGATCAAATCCAAGAAAGCATGGGTTAACTTCCAGCCATCACAATAAAAACTGATAGTACTACCATATTCTCAAAATATGCAAAGCATGGGTCACCTTCCAAGTTCGAACCATTTAATATCTCAATAAAAGCTAACAGTACTGCTACTATATTCTATATGTAGTACCGATAAATAGCCCAGCATGAAATAGATAGATCATAGTCGAATAATTATAATCAGCAAATGAGATTAGGGTAATTAATTGAGCATTATTTTTTCAATAATATTAAGATACCCATATCCAGAAAGTTTTCTCTTCTTTCGAAACCAAAATTCAACAACAATTGAAAAGAAGTCAAATAATACCAGTTTTGAAAACTTTTTCTTGGAAAGAAAATCAGTTTTGGATCTTTTTCTTGGAAAGAAAATCAGGGGCTTCAACGGATCCCAGGTTGCCAACATCGTTATCACCGACAACATCGTCGTTACTTTGTTTAACGACGACGTTTGGCTTAATTTCCTCGTATGAACCAGCTTCCCCTTCCATGGAAACCTTGTTTTTGCCTTTACTTTTCTTTTGACCTTTCCTTTCGTTGCTAATTTTGATCTGCTTTGCTACAGGCAGGCAGGCAGGCCAACACGTGATTAAAAACTTGGAAAAATAATAGGGTGAAGTACAGAAATGGTCACTAAACTATTCCAGAAATACAAAATGGTCACCCAACTTTCAAAAGTTACATAATAAATATTAAACTTTAGTTTTTGTTATAAAATAGTCACCAAGCCGTTAACTATCATTCATTGAATGACGTGAAAGTTATGAAAAATTGAATAATAACATATTTAATTTTTTATATTTACACATTCAATCAATTTAGTCCTAATTTAACCTTCATTCTTTATGTCTAAATTGATTGATTGTGTAATTATTGAAGATTAAAAGTGTCGTTATACAATTTTTCGTAACGGTCACCCAGTTAACAATAGTTAACGCTCAGTCAGGGATTCAAATCGCGGACCGCTAACGCGATTGCGGCCGCGAGATAGCGGTCGCGTCATCATCCGAAACCGCTTTTAGAGAATTTCGCGGTGGGCTACGGATTCACGCCGATAGCGTCCTGTCGTGGACGCTATATTTCGCGATAGTGTCTGTAGCGGCAATATCGGCCCGTTTTTTCTGAGTTCTGGAAAATCGCAGGTTGCCATGAGGAGGAAAAAGAATAAGGGTGAGGTTTAAAATTCTGGAAAAAATGGGTAAATTACATAGGGTGACATTAAACTTTTTAAAGTTTTTAGTTTGACCTTAATACTTTAATTCGAATTCAAATTGATCCCTTAAACTTTCAAAACTTCTTGATTAAGTCTTTAAATTTCTATTTTATCTTAATTATGTCCTTAAAGATTTATTTTTTGTTAAATCTAGTCCTTAAACATTATATTAATTTTATTTTCCTTTTACATAAAATAAAATTAGAGACTTAGAGTATATATTGAATATAAGTATTGGAAAAGAAAATCAAATAAATGAGAATAAAAACTTATATTTAATGTGGTATAATTGTTTATTAATAATATTATAAATATTTAATTTTTTATAATATGTTTATTATTAGTTTTTATAATATGTTTATTTAATTTTTATATTTATTAATATTATTAATTATTTTTTATATTAATATTTTTTATTTTTTGTTTAGGTTTATTCACATGTTTAGTCCTTTTATTAGTGCATATTGTTTATTTAGAACATTGATATGATTTTATTATCCAAACTAAACTAAACAAAATCACAATACAATCTAGAATTCTTTAAACAAAATCACTTTCACTTTTAAATTCATATTCATATTAGTAAAAGTTCATAAGTGTTAAAAAAATACTCTAAAAATCATTGAAATTGACTTTTTATATTTATAATTATAATTAGTATATTTTACAATAAATTGTGCAAAATTTTAAAAAAAATCATGACCGCAACACCCGCAGTGACCGCAATAGCCTCCGTTATATCCGAAAATGCGATAACCGCGACGCCACCAAAAACGTGACTGCGATCGAGATTTAAATCCCTGGGCTCAGTGAACGTTTTGTAATAAAATAGTCACAGAGCCATTAACTGCCATTCATTGAATGGCGTGAAAGTTATGAAAATTTGAATAATAACATATTTAATCCTTTATATTTACACGTTTAATCATTTTAGTCATAATTTAACCCTTATTCTTGATGTCTAAATTGATTGATTGTGTAAATATTGAAGATTAAATGTGTCGTTATACATTTTTTTCGTAACTGTCACCCAGTTAACAATAGTTAACGGCTCAGTGACCGTTTTGTAATAAAAATTAAAGTTTAATGGTCATTATATAATTTTTAAAAAATTAGTGACATTTTATATTTTATTTTATTGTTTGTTTTCAGACGTGTCTATTATACAAGAAACCAGGATGTCGATGAAATATGATATTTAAATGTTTGGGAAAATTGCGCGGTTTTCAAAAGGTGGTTGGGAACCATTCCACGAGGTGCAAAAGCAAGAGAGCAAATTGTAGCATAATTTCCCGGTTTTTGCTCCTTTTCCTCTCTACTCTCATTTTTTTTTCTCTTTTATTTTTTAAAATTAAAACAATTATCGTCGATGGCCTTAATTCAGTCGAGTGCCGTCGAGTCCTTTTTTTCCCTTTTTCTTACTTTTCACTTTTTTTATTTTTATTTTAATCGAAGTGGTGCAATTTTTTCTTTCTTTTTTTGTTTTTTTTTGTCTTAATTGACTGATCATAACTCAATTAAAGGAACATGATGCTCCTAAATAATAAGCTTCAGGCCATAGCCTATTTTTGTGAGGATGAGTGCAGATCTTCTCTTCGATTTTGGGCTGCTTGGGGTGAAGATTTGGTTATCCGTTGCCTATCGTTCTTCTCCTTTCTCCCTTTCTCGTTTTTTACTTTTGGTGTCTTCTTTTAGTTTCCGTGTTCTGACTTCCTCTTGTTACTCTGGAGAGCGCGCTCTTTGTGTTGCAGATCAGATGAAAAGTTCATCGGTAGTTATCGTCCTCCCTTGGCCTTTTGATAAGATTAGCACCGTTTCGGTGGCAGTTCAGTTGAGAGGATTTGAAAATAGGATCAAAGGCTTTGAAGGCATTTTCCTGCGCCGTCATATAGTTCTGGCCCTTGAATTTCACGACGAGATTATACGACCGCCAATTTTTTTTGATATAGATTCAATGTTGATCTACGATGTTTGACTTTTTTTTTGTCATTGGAGCTTCCCATCATTTGCTATTTTTTTTACTCTGCTTGGGTTTATGTTTTCAGGATTGCATCCTTATTTTCGTTTGAGGTCGCCTGTGACCAAATCTTCTCAAGCTTTATCCGAATTTGTGCTGTTTGTTGAGCTTTATGCTTGTCTTTGTTTCCTTGTTTCGATTTTTTGAATGAGTGAATCCATTCTTGATAAAATAAATTGTAGTATAATTTAATTATCTGGATACACGTTTTTTTTTTCACTTCAATTAATAATGAATATTTAGTTTACACAGCTGGTCACACAAGCATAGAAAACATTTATTTTGGTCACCTAATTCAAAATCTTGTAAAATGGCCACTAAATTTATTTTTTGTTTTCGTTTTGGTCACTCGATTGTAAATTTTATTAGTTTAATAGTTTGGTGAACACAGAACATTGGCATTGGACCAAGGACCGATATAGTAAAATTTGTATTGAACTTTTTTTCTTTTAATATTATGAAAATATAATACAATTATTATTTTCGCAATGTAAAGGTAATCATTTAATTTTTTATTAAATAAAGGTAGTCATTTAATTGATTGAAGAAGGGATGAGAGAGGTTTAGATCTTCATTGTTGATGGATTGAAAAGTGTTTTTAACACGTGCTTTTCAAAAAGATGTCACTTTAAGTATTTGACATAGCTGTTAAAAAATATCTCGAAAAATAAACAAATTATTTTAAACATATGTTAAAAAACAAAATTAAATACAAATTAAAAAAATAAAATATAATGTTTTGATAATTTCATAGTCAAAACATTATTTTTTAGCTTTTTATATGTGAAATGAGAAAAGTTAATTTGAAAAAAAAACTTTTTATCTTAAGAAGTTTGTTGTTACTGATAGTGTTCAAATTATTTTTTGCTCCAAAAATATTTTTCAAGTACAATAAAAAAATTTACAAAATTAATATATTTAAACCCCAAAACTACCACATCACAAAAATAATTAAAAAGGGAAACTTGAAAAATGTAGTAGGGACCAACGCAATTTCTCATATTTGTAGACAAGTGTTTAAAGGACTAAAAAGCTAATTTACAAATATTTAGCTGCGGCCCCTCCCTACCTTCTAAAGCCGCCCCTGTTCTGAAATAGGAGTCCTCACCGGTCACCGCAAAGAACATGACATAGCTTTGCTTAGCTTAGCTTACGGGAATAAGCAATTGTTTTTTAAAATGTGTTTTCATTAAATATTTTAAACAGCACATGCAGGCGCAGCTTTGTTTATTGAGCAATTTTTAGTGCAGAATATGTTAATAGAACTATGGGTTTAGGAGTTTTAGGGCACCGTCACAACTTTTGAAATTTTAATTTCTCACCTAATTTAAATATTTTTTAATATTTATTATTAATAATTTAATTCTGTACCTTTAAATTTTTATGATTTCACACTCTTAAATTTTAATATAATTTTCTAAACGTTCGCATCACTGACCTAAAACTTTACTTCAGTATGTGAAACAAATCCTGTTTAACATAATTTATGAAAATGTTTTTTATTCTTCTTTGAAACATTGCCAATGGTTTGTCTCTTCTCTGTTTTGCGGGACCATTGTCGATGGTGTGGGAGGATATAGCATTCGTTCAGTCTGCAATCATTGAATGTTGTATTCAGTCTTTGAAACATGATGTTTTCCCCCCTCAAAATGTTTTGGTAAATGATTTATTTTGGTCCAATTGAAGAATGGAAACCTTGTCTATTTCTGGCCCATTCTCGCTGGATGCTAGTAGAGCCATGGACTTCTTTATTAAAAGGCCCATTTGGATGAGCCATTGGGATTTGAAAAAAATGATGATGATGAGATTAAATATGGAACAGTGATATTAAAAGTGGTTTAATATTAAAATAAGTGTTTAAATTATCATGTTTTTTAGGTTTTAACTTTTTTTCTTATAGGTGCTCAAACTATCATTTTCTGTCTCTCTTAAAGTCAATTGAGGCACATATTTTAATCCAAAAAATGATAGTTTAGACACGTAAAAAAGATAAAAAAGTGTAAGCATCTAAAAATGAAAAACATGACAATTTAGACATTTATTTTGATATTATATCATTGGAAAAATTAGTGATAAATTGTGTATTTTTATAAACATTTAGTATCTGATTCGTTGATTAGTAATTTAAGTTATATTTTTACAATTTTACATTGTTTAAGAGTTAACTAAGCCATGGAACTATTTAAAAAATTCATCAAATCCTTTGCTACTTCATCATTTACAAATAAATCCTATAATGATTGTCAACATAATAATGATCATTGACAAATTATCAGTAGAATGATTTGATTGTTGTAATTTTCAATGACAACTCAATTGAATGCTTGTGTCAGTGAAAAATCAAAGCCATCTTATTTGTTTTTACATGCATATAGGGGATGATATTTTCCTTCTGTTCTACCTAACAATCTGAAATTATTATGCTCTTTACTTAATGGATGATGTGGGATGATGATCAAAATGGGACATTATGTCCTCATTGTCATTGCTTTCTTTTTTTTTTCTTTCTCTAGAGTTGAATGGAATGCTTTAGGCCTTGAGGGCACACACATCATACACATGGCAAAAATAAGCAGCAGTCAGTATAGCACATGTAGGAGAAAAGCATTTCAAATAACCTACAAGATGATTTTGATTTTGACATTTATTTATAGTTGAATTACTTTATAAAGTACGATTACATCAATTTACATCAAACAACTTAAATTTTATTGTTTGGTCTAGCAATGATCATAAATTTATTCCTTAATTTAGATCGACAGTGATGTTATTTCATTCAACAGATAGGTGAGAAGTTTAACATTTCTTTTTATCTTACTGCCTAAGAAAAATTGATCAGGGCCAAAAGATGTTTTTAGTGCTAGACAGCCTTTTTGACATACTTTCCATTACCAAATTGCTTACGAAGCAAACACCAGATCCATTCTCATGATCTGATCCAGTTGCTTTACTTTAAATCTTTTTAGAACCCAATTACTTTAAACGGATGCAAAATCTAAAAATAATTGAAATACAATATAAATAAGATATAATAACATATTATTCAAAATAAAATGAAGTAGATTTATCTTTTTAAAAAATTATGAATAGACTTACACGATTGCACATGGATGGTGGTGTACTATCTCGCCTTTATTCCAAAGCTTACTCACACACCGACAAAATTCCAACAAAGCAATCCACTATCTCTCCTTTTATATAAGCCCCCAAGATACTCCTCTTTCCCCCCTTTCCTTTCCTTTCTATTGCCAAATTACTTTTCCTTCTCTTTCCTTCCATTGTTGTTCTTTCAACCGTTCCAATGAGTTTCTTTGTAGAAGATCCGGGTCTAATTGTAACCCATCTCCTTTACAAAACAGCAGTTGTTTTAGCAGTTTTAAGATGGGTCTTGTCTTGGATACTCAGGTTCAAAGACATAGGCTTATTTAGTACTATCCTTTTTTCATCCGATTCCCAGGACGATTCATCTTCCCCAGTTTCTTCGCAAATGATTCGAGACAGTCTGGTTTTGACAACCTTCGAGGATGCTAAGGAAAGGGTGCCTTGGGTTTCCGACACGTGTGCGGTCTGCTTGAGTCAGCTGAAGGAAGGTGACGAGGTCAGAGAATTGAGGAACTGTTGCCACGTGTTCCATAGAGATTGCATTGACAGATGGGTTGATGATGATCAAGAACGATCAATGATCACGATCAAGAGGACGATAACAACCACAAGACTTGCCCACTTTGCAGGTCCCCTTTGCTCACTTCTGCACAATGCTCGGTGTGGCCGAAGAATGAACCCAGCTGGGCAGTCGAGCGCCTTCTTTATCTATTCGGGGACGATCTTCTTCCTTGATCCACATTATTTTACCTATTCTCTGTTGCCTTTTTTTACATATTGTTTGCTCGATTAATCATTGAGATGGAGCTTGGAGCAATGGTTACTGTATATTTTAGCAGTCAGTTTATAGTTTCAGTTTCAGCATAGCGAAAAGGGTCAATTTTGTTCTTTGGAGTAGCTTGACCCTTTTCATAGTTGTATGTATATATAAATGAATACGTTTTTTTTTTTTTTTTCATTTTCATTACATGCCTATTATGTCTTGAGTAAAAATACCACATGAAATTATAAATTATAAAATTTATTAATTAATAATTTTTCATTAAAGATTAGTTACTAAATTCATTTGAAGACTTTAAAAATAATAAAGAAAAACCTTTCCAATGAGTGGAAGAACGTCAAAAACTTTGTTCAAGGAAGCTTTTGATTGCTTGTTTTTTTTAGTCAAGTGGTAGTTATTATTATTATTATTATTATTATTATTATTATTATTATTTGGTTTTCTCTGGACCACATATAATTCTCTTTATATAAAGTATTTTCCTTTTCCAGGTTGCTTTTTCATACATTAAAAACATATCTTACACCAAATATGTACCATTTTACAAATTCAATTTCGGAAATTGAAAAAAAATAGTTGACAAAAATAGTAACACATCAAAGCTTTGGGATAAACTAGATTATGGGCAGAGTTAGGATAAAAATTAAAAAGAATAAAGGTTTATTAAATCTTTAAATTTAAAAATTAAAAGGATTAAAATTTTTTTTATTATTTAAATTAAAAATTTTCAGATATTTTATACTAAATTTTTTTGAAAGGGGCTGTCCCTACTGTACTAAACATGGCTCTGTCCCTGATCATAATTATGATACGAGGATATTGATATTTTATTATTGAATCATTAATTGTTATAGAGTTCCTTTTTTAAACAATTCACTAGGTTCGTTGAGCATATATAAACATGTAATGTGAAAATGAAAAAAAAGGTAAATAAAAAACAAGTGGTGGATATATAATAATTAATATTCTATTATTGAATCATTAATTGTTATAGAGTTCCTTTTTTGAACAATTCACTAGGTTTAAATTTTAAATAAAATATATATATTTAAATTAAAATTAAAAAAGCTAAATAAAAAACAAGTGGTTGATTGATTATAATAAAGAATCTTCATTTGCACGGTATAGGCATAAGGAAAATATGTGGTTCAATTCACGAGACAACCGAATAGAATTTAGATACGAGTATCCTTTACATCTCTTCAGCCCATTCAGTTGGCCTGAATTCGAAGATGATATTCCATCCAATGGGTTTGGGCTCGCATCTATGGACAATAATTAATCGTTCAAAATTCAAATGTTTTTTTAACCATACCGTAAAAACTAGTAATTGATTATAATTAAAAAAAAAGTTACAGCAAAGATCGAAAGGACAAACCTGACCGTTATTAGTCCTAACGCCAAATCCAATCAAAATCCGGGATTGTCCGGGTTCATCGCAACTAAAGCCCAGTAAACACAAACAATGCATACACGCTTTTAAACATTTTCTTGCAAAGAATCATTTCAAGAAATCTGTTTATTTCTTTTTCAGATCTTCATGGGTTATAACTACGATTTCTTCTCAATCGGAGCAAATTATAAACGCTGGTATCTTGTTTTCTCCTTTTCCCCTCATGAATGTATAGATTTTTCTATTTGTAACCGCAGATCCTAACTCTCCTCGTCTATGACCTGTTTGGTCAATGAATCTTGAGCTTTAGGTGAGACAGCGAAGGAAACTTGGAAACTATCGCATTCAAGCGTTGGAGAAGAGAATAATAAAATGGCGGCAGGTGGATTTGTAAGCCGAGCATTCGAGTCGATGCTCAAGGAGTGTTCCGCCAAAAAGAATCCTGATCTTTACAAGGCTATTCAAACTTATTTAGGTCAGATCTGTAGTTTCTTTTTAAATCTTGTTTTATGGATCTTTGTCTTTTTATTGTTTCTTTAGATCCGAAGCAGAATTCTACTTGCAATTTCTATTGATCTTCTTTTATCTGGTAATTATGCTTTGATTATAATTTCTTCGCATTCAATATGTTTTCTTTCTATTTTTATTTGTTAGTCTAATTTTGGATTTCCAGTGAATTAAATACCATTGTGAGTTTAAAAGGTCCTAACTCCTATTACTGGTATGTGCTTTATTGAATTTTCTTCTGCATTAGCCGGTGTTTAGTTCTTTTAGTTTCTCCTTCCATATTTGATCACTTTCAACTATAATATTACTTTAAAATGCAGTTAGAATGGTACTTAGACATAAGTTAGGATTTTGGAGTAGTTGTGGAATTTACAAGTTGTAATCTCTGCTAACATTTGATTAAGAAGCTTGGTGTTTCAATCAAGTACTTGATACCTTTGTATATAAGTATTTTTATGAGAAAATGAGTAGGATTTTCTGTTCCGAAACCTGTGTGCATTTCAAAATTGTTTTTATTCAAATGGAATAATGAAAAGAACGATGAAAAACAAATTGATAGTGATCCCAGTTCATTTTGTTGTTAGAATGGGTCATTCTAGGAGTTGATCTTTTCTTCTTCTCCCCCGATTGATTAATTCTTTAAAAGACAATATTGCTGGTTGCTGCATGAAATAGGAACTATGTCATTAAGAGGAGGAGGGATGGGAGAGTAATGATATCCATGCATTTAATATATGATATCTTTACTGTTTTCCTTTAATATGTGAACATATCTGTTCCTTTAATTTCTTGTTAAAATTGTTGCTGGTTGGTCACTGCTTTCATCTTATTTACATTTTGTTCTACTTTTGCATTTCTCAGATGGTCCTAAACAAAGGAATAGGCCTTCTTCATCCACCGAGGCAAATCAGGCATCACCCGGAGATGGAAGGTTTATTCCGTTTGGAATCTTATAATCTGCTATTCCTTTTTCTGTTCTTAGTTTCTTACCCAAGATATAGACCCAATGAAATAACCTTTTTGTATGTTTTCTGCTCAATTTGTTTATGATTATTTAGGCTTCATGTAGTTCAGAGTTGAAGTTTTTTCTCTCACTTTATCCTTTGTAAGATTCAGCTAACACTCTAAATGGCCTTGTTAAATCTAATGTGGAATTGATATCAGTTGCTGTAATGTGATCATGACTGATATTGTAACAATTTTAGATGACCTCCATTCTTTTTGTTTTACTTGTAGTTCCATTGGAAATGAAACTAGAAAGGTACCTGATGGATGACCTCCAATCTTTGTTTTTTGTTTTATTTGTAGTTCCATCGGGCCACAGCGTGTTAGTGGAACCATCACAACTGCCTTGGCAAGTGCAGGGTACACCTTGGAAGGGCCTGAGGTGGAGCTTGTTCTAAATCCTCTTCGACTTGCATTTGAGACAAAGAACTTAAAAATCCTTGAACCAGCTTTGGATTGTCTTCATGTATGTAGTTGCTTTCTTTCTTGATTTACTATTTTTGAATGTTTATTGTCTTCTTGTTTATTTTTGTTCAATTTGATTTTGGAAATTCAAATGTTTCATTTTTCGCATAATGATTACTGACATGGTCTGTTTTTATTTCCATAAGCACAGAAACTAATTGCCTATGATCATCTGGAGGGAGATCCTGGTTTAGATGGTGGTAAAACTGTTCCTCTGTTTACTGATATTCTGAATATGGTTTGCAGTTGTGTTGATAATTCTTCTACTGACAGGTATGGGCTATTGTGTCTCTTAACCTTGTTTTTAGCATATGTTGCTTTTTACGTATTTTTAATTCTGGAAAACAATTTGCAGTACAATACTGCAAGTGCTGAAGGTACTTCTTACTGCTGTAGCGTCCACGAAGTTCAGAGGTACATTGTCCAGGATCTAGTTATCTTGTTTATTGTCTAGTATATGACCCGAGTCTTGTTGTAATTTTGTTATTGAAATTGCAGTCCATGGGGAACCTTTGCTTGGAATTATCAGAGTCTGCTACAATATTACTCTTCACAGGTGTTATTTTATATTTGTTGAAGATAGTGATATTCCATTTAAAAATAGTACTCATGATTTGTGGCTTGGATTTGTAGCAAGAGCCCTATAAACCAAGCAACATCAAAGGCAATGTTGACACAGATGATTAGCATCCTATTTAGGAGAATGGAGACCGATGTGGTATGGAATTTTATTTCTAAGCTTTTAACTATCTTTTGTGTCTTGTTATATATGGAAGAAGGTAATATCTTTTAACGTGAAATTCAGGTCCCTACTTCATCTGGTTCTTCAGATCATATTGAAGCTGCTTCTTCGGATAATTCCACCTCAAAAGCAGAAAAAGCTTCCTCAGGGGACCAAAATGACAATGGAACAACTTTAGGGGATGCACTTAACTGGGTCAAGGATGCCACATTTCCATCTATCGAGGAACTTCAAAAACTTGCTGGTGGTGCTGATATCAAGGTTCATCCTTCTATTTGCTGTTGTTTTGTTTCATTTGATTTGTGGGTCTTAGGTTTTGTACCATTTTCTATGTGTTCACTTTGGTGAAGATTTCTTTTGATTTTTATGGTTCTTAAGATGAAACTTATGTGTTTTTATAGGGTTTAGAGGCTGCTCTTGACAAAGTTGTGAATGTTGAGGATGGTAAAAAGATCACGAGGTATGTACCAAAATATTTTTACCCAGATTGCTAGTTTCTGTTTCTTACTTTGGCTGATATTTTTGTTGCAATTGTTTGTTGATATTTGCCATCATGACTCTGAAACTTATCTTAGAGGGATTGACCTTGAGAGAATGAGTATTGGTAAACGTGATGCATTACTAGTGTTCCGTACCCTTTGCAAGGTACTACTTATACTTTCACCCGTTATTCTATGCATTTTGAAATCTTTGCTAGGATTCCCTTCATGAAATGTTTTTTCTTTCCAGATGAGCAAGAAGGAAGATACTGATGACACCAAGACACAGATTTTGTCTCTTGAGCTTCTGCAGGTTAACTTTATGAATTTATTTTATGCTTTCTAAGAATTTTTTTGTTATTACAGTAGAACACAGTGGTTTTTCCAACAATGTTGGGTCATTTTTATATACACTTCAATTTTTTTCCAGTGTTAAAAGGATATATTTGCTATTTTCATTCTTATTATTGGCAGGGAAAGTATTCGTGTAACCTCATTGTATTTGAGTTTGGATATACAGGGAACTCTAAAATTCAATATACTCATTGTCTTAAAATGCTAAAATTTGTTTATCTGTAATAAAGAATAGGTAGCTAATGTCCTTGATCATATTTACTGGTCCATATGGTATTGCAGGATTTGTTGGGAGGGGTTAGCCATTCATATACAAAGGACTTCCATCTCATTGATTCAGTGAAAGCATATCTTTTATACGCTTTGCTGCAGGCTTCAATTTCACAATCCCCTGTCATATTTCAGGTTATTTTGCGTCAACATAATATCTTTTTTTACCCTGTTTTAGAAGAATCTGCCATGAGAATGTTTCTGATGGATTTCATGTTGCAGTATGCTACTGGGATATTTTCTGTGCTTTTGTTGCGATTTCGAGAGAGTCTTAAAGTATGACTACTATCTTTACAGATTACTAAAGCTATTTCTTTCAAATAAAGCATTATTGCTGTGATATTCAACATCTTTGCTTTATGCCTGAGTACTTTTATCTTATTCCCTTTTAGGGTGAAATTGGTTTCTTTTTTCCCTTGATTGTTTTGCGGTCATTGGATGGTGCAGACTTCCCCATTAACCAAAAAACTAGTGTTCTCCGGTATGGCGCCCTTTCTAATTGAGTGGATATTGCAATTATACTGGGGCATTGGTTTTAGTTATTTGTGAGGTTTTCACTTTTCAGTATATTGTCATCACCATGTTAGTGTGTTGCTTTATATTATCTAACCTTTTTAATTTTATTTTTCTAGGATGCTTGAGAAAGTTTGCAAAAATCCCCAGCTGCTTGTTGATGTTTATGTGAATTATGATTGTGATCCTGAGGCACCTAACTTGTTCCAACGCATGGTATGAACTCGGTCAACCTGACAGTTATTTATATATTTTATCTAGGCTTTTTTTAGATAAGTATCCCATTTGCCTTCTGGCCTTCTAGGTGACAACTCTGTCTAAAATAGCTCAAGGGGCACAAAATGCTGACTCAAACACTGTTGCTGTCAACCAGACAACATCTATTAGGGGTTCCTCACTCCAGGTTGGTTTATCTATTGAACAACTCAACAAAATCAGATTTTCAATTATTAGCACTATCTATGGTTTATATTTCTATGCTTCCATGTCCAGTGTAGTTGTTTGATAAAGCTTTTCTTTTTAAAACTCTTTAGTGCCTTGTCAACATACTACAATCACTGATTGATTGGGAAAAATCTAAAAGACAACCAGAAAGGAATAGGGGAGGCAGCCGTTCTCCTGAAGAAGATTTGTCACGAGAATCGGAAGATGCTACTGGTAACTTTGAGAAGGCAGAATCTCATGAATCTACCATGGTAGCTGCCATCTCTGAGGTAGTTGGACATGTTTTATACTAACAATTTATCATTTTAGACTGGAAGTTTTCTGCAATGCAAAATAAATTTTATTTGTAACTAGGCACTAAAACATAGTTTTAATTATATTGTAGTTCAACAGGCAACCATTGAAGGGTATTGAGAATCTGATATCAAATAAATTGGTGGAAAATACTCCTGCCTCAGTTGCCCAATTTCTGAGAAATACTCCCAGTCTGGACAAGGTAGAGAGCTCTTATCTAAGACAAACTTTGCTCAATTCCTAGAGAAGTGGTCTAACTCATAGCATTGTTGCAGGCAATGATCGGTGATTATCTAGGTCAACAGGAGGAGTTTCCCCTTGCTGTCATGCATGCTTATGTAGATTCAATTACCTTTTCAGGAATAAAGTTTGATACTGCAATACGTGAATTTCTTAAAGGATTCTATCTTCCTGGAGAGGCTCAAAAGATAGATCGAATCATGGAAAAGTTTGCAGAAAGGTATGGGGATTTTGATGCTGTGTGCAGAAAACTGTCTTTTGTTCTTAAGATATAAAAACAAGCATGGAATTTAATTACGGCAACATATTTAAACATCCTTTGAAAAGGGAATCATCATTAGATGAATATCTGAAGCATCCTTCAAATATCCATTTGTTGTGTGCTTCTTTTTTAATCTTAGATTGAAAGTTGTATAACCCCCATCATCAAATCCACAACAAGGCTGTGTGTACCCAATGCAAATAAGAGTCAAATGCCATTTTACTATTTTATAGTTATGCAAAGAGGTGTGTAGTCCATAATAAGTGGACACTAAGAATTGTACTAGAAGAACATTCACTGTATAACATGGTAGAATGGTTCATAGAACAGTAAATTGTCTCATTTTGTGTTTTACAGGTATTGTGCTGATAATCCAGGTCTTTTCAAGAATGCAGGCACTGCATATGTTCTTGCATATGCAGTTATTCTGCTGAATACTGATGCTCATAACCCAATGATCTGGCCTAAAATGTCAAAGTCAGATTTTATTCGTATGAATACCACATATGACCCTGAAGAGTGTGCCCTGCTGAACTTCTGGAAGAGATATATGATTCTATTGTTAAAGAGGAGATAAAAATGAAAGATGCTGCTGCTGGCATTGGGGAAGATGGCAAGCAAAAGCCAGAGGATGAAGAGAGAGGCCACCTTGTTAGTATCCTTAAACTGTCTCTCCCTAAAAACAAAGTCATCAAGTGATGCTAAGTCCAAAAGTGAAGCAATAATTAAGCAGACACAGGCTATCATCCGGAACCAAGGAGCAAGCAGAGGGGTTTTTTATACTGCACAAGAGATTGAACTTGTGAGCCCAATGGTTGAAGCTGTAGGATGGCCGTTGTTGGCTACCTTCTCTGTTACAATGGAGCAAAGTGAAGACAAGCCAATGGTTGTTCTTTGTATGGAAGGATTTAGAGCTGGGGTACATCTCACATATGCCCTTGGAATGGATACCATGCGCTTTGCCTTTGTAACATCTCTGATCAGGTACTGCTGTCTTGTTCTACTTGAAAAAGCTCCTCTTGCTGCTGTTATTTACCTAGTTCCTTTGCCTCAGTCCCTTTATAACCTTTGCTTTGTTTCTTCTTACCTTGTCTGGTTTCTCTATTTTTTTGAAGAAATACCGCTCCTGACTTCGGAAAGCCCTTGCATCAATCATTATTACATTATTTGTTTAACTGGGCAGTCCATGTCTGATCATTATAACACTCTTAACCCTAGGGAATAGCTTAGCTGTAATTCTTGATATGTAAATTTTTGGATGTTAGGTTTACTTTCTTGCATTCCCCAAAGGAAATGCGTATTAAAAATGTGGAAGCATTGCGGACTCTATTGGAATTATGTGATGTAGAACCAGACTGTCTTCAAGACACATGGAATGCTGTTCTTGAATGTGTTTCTCGGCTTGAATATATTACGACAACCCCTGCTGTTGCTGCAACTGTCATGCATGGATTAAATCAGGTCGCCAAGGAGGCTGTTGTGCAGGCACTGAAAGAACAGGCTGGGAAACCAGCTGAACAGGTTTTTTTGAGTAGTGAAAAATTGCCTAGCGATTCTGTTGTGGAGTTCTTCACTGCTCTATGTGGTGTATCAGCAGAAGAACTAAAACAAGTTCCAGCTCGTGTTTTCAGCTTGCAAAGGGCTGTTGAGATCAGTTATTACAATATTGCTCGTATACATTTGGTACTTTCTTTAAACTAACTGATCTCCACAATACCCTCTTGTTCATGTTTATAATTATTATCAAGATTTAAATGGCTAGTCATGCTTTGATCCTCATCATGTGGATTAGGATCTGTATCACTTCAATGGGTGGGCAACTGGAATGTTAAGGAGAAGCACGTAGGATAGTAGAGAGAGGATTGTTTAAAATGCTCTGACCATCGTTGAATTTCAATTAACTTTCTTAGTTCAAATTTCTTTTCATTCCTTTTTTAATAGTTCTGGTTATTTAGGAAAATGGTTTATAAATTGAATGTGTTTGTGCCATGGCGCTTGATAGATTGTGGAGAATATTCTGAAAAAGTCATGTCAATGAATCAACATTACATGTAAAGTTACTATAGTTTAAAGAAAAGAGCCTTTTATTTTTGGGAATGAGTTAGTTTTGAGATGTCTAATTTGATCACTCATCAGCTGTTATTTTGATATTTAGTGGAATCTAACTATAGTTTATGAATTGATTAATAGATTGAAAATCATTTGCTTTTCCCTGCTAAAGTACATACTGGTTTACATTTAAAAAGTTTTAATAATACGCCTACAGGTCTGGACTAGAATATGGACTGTACTTGCAAATCATTTTATTTCTGCTGGCAGCCATGCTGATGAGAAGGTTGCTGAATATGCGATAGATTCTTTGAGGCAGCTTGGTATGAAGTATTTGGAGCACGCTGAACTGACCAATTTTACTTTCCAAAATGATATTCTTAAACCTTTTGTTGTCCTTATTCGGAATAGTCAAAGCGAAACCATAAGGAGCCTTATTGTGGACTGCATTGTTCAAGTATGTGTGCTTGTTCAGATTTCCTGAACAACTAGTCCTCTTGCTTGCTGCTGTTTTCCCCTCCTCCTTTATCTACATATTTTTAAGTTAATACATTTTTAATCATAAACCTTTAGATGTAATTTTTTTCTTATTCCATTGGGGTGACACCTTGACTGGTGATGATGTTATTGCAGCTGATAAAATCCAAAGTTGCTAGCATAAAGTCTGGATGGCAAAGTGTTTTTATGATTTTCACTGCTGCTGCAGATGATGATTTTGAATCAATTATTGAAAAGGCATTCGAGAATGTGGAACAGAGTAAGAAAATCCCATTGTTCTTCTACCAACATGATGCTTCTCTTCTTTCTTTTCCAATTAATTTAACATCATGTTCTTTGCAGTTATACTGGAACTGTTTGATCAAGTTGTTGGAGATTGTTTTATGGACTGCATCAACTGTCTTATTAGGTTTGCCAACAATAAAACTTCGCTTGAAATAAGTTTGAAGGCTGTTGCCCTTCTCCGTATATGTGAAAATCGTCTTGCAGAGGTTTTTTCCCGTCCTTCAGCTTGATTTTTAATTGAGCACGTAGTCTATCCCTTTCTATCAAAATTAGCTTTCATCATTTTATTTTCCCTCTTCTAGAGAATTACTTTTTTCTCTACCAACACATTGGCCAACATCTTGAACTGATCTGCATTTATATCCTTACTATTATTTAAGCAAGTTTGTTTCATAAGGGTGGCAACTGGCCAGAGTCAGACAAGTCAGCTTCTGGCTGTTTTGGCTTTGGGCTGTTGAACTTTTTAGTTAATTCAGGTGGGGATGGTTGACCAGGTTTTTTTTGGTCTACTCTTGCCATGTTTGTCTATGTAGGCAAATGCTTTCAGAAAGTAACTGGGTGGAGCCTGTGTTTAGGTTGTTACATATCCAAAATACATTTGTATCTTATGTTATAGCGACCTTTATACTCTGCATATTATGGTTTTTGACGTTGTCAAAAGAAATCCATTAGATTTAATCATGTCACTTGAAGTTTCTCATCCTAAATTTTCAATTAGCTTAATGGGTTGGGAGTCTCTCAGCTGATGCAAATTGTTCTTACTCTAAAACCTAGGCATTGAGCAATAAGTAACAACAATTAATAGTAATTTCCTGGCTTAATAAACCAAAAGAACTTATTATTCTACTTCAGAAAATAGCTCTTGACAGAAAATATTTGCTTTAAGAGTTAAGACCCAAAACATCAGCTGCTCCTCACAGCTGTAGGAGAATTGCCAGCCAGCACCAGAAGTGGAACAGCATCTGAACATATGAACTGCAGCAGATTTAACTCTTCAGTATCCAAGTGATCAATGCCATTGTTTCAAAGCCTTTCTTGATGTGGATCTGGAATTAGCTTTGAAATTACTGGACTGAAACTTGTTGCTTCAAAACTCAGGAAGGATGGTAACTTCTAGCACAAAAATTCCACAACACTACAAAAGCTCCAATATAAGGTCTAAAAAGAAAAAACTCAATCTAGCATCTCAATGATAAAAGTATCTTTGATCTCAATGAAGAAAGGTTCCACTACCAATTAGTTGCTAATGCGACAGTGCTTGGAAGTGAGATATATTTTCGAAACTCTTCTAACTTTTTGAATCTCTAAACTCTTTTGTAGAAGTGCTTTTAACTGAAATATTCTCTTTATGATCTATAACCAGTCATGGTCACCATCCCTTTGAACATGAAGACTACGTTTATTGTCTTTATATATATAGTATGCTTTAGTTTTTCTTAATACTGTGAAGGTTTATATGAGCTCATTTTCCTTAAGAGAAAAAAAAAAAGAGGTTCAGGTTAACTGCTTGCTCTCGGTGATTATTTCAAACAATCTTTGCTAATCTTCTCAATTTCTGATGCATTATATTCTTTGTAATTGACATATTGCTTAAATGCTTCAATATACTTTTCAATTACAGGGACGTATTCCTGGTGGGGCTCGGAAACTGACTGATGTTAATACTGGCACAGCGTTTGATGTAGCCGAGTATTATTGGTTCCCAATGCTAGCTGGTTTATCCGATTTAACATCAGATTCAAGACCAGAGGTTAGGAGTTGTGCGCTTGAAGTTTTGTTTGATTTGGTTAATGAAAGAGGTAGGAAGTTCTCAACTCCATTTTGGGAAAGCATTTTCCATCGTACCTTGTTTCCCATATTTGATCATGTGAGACATGCTGGAAAGGACAGCTTAGTTTCCTCTGGAGATGAGTGGCTTCGTGAAAATAGCATTCACTCACTTGGTTGTTGTGCAACCTTTTCAACACTTTTTACAAGGTAGCCTAGTTTTAATAGTCCTCTTAACTGTATTATTGTGTGATTTAATATGGAGGGGGTAGTTGGGTTTTAAGTTGTGACAGGAAACCAAATATCATCTAAATTCTAAATGGTACACAAATTATTGGTACCTTGAATTTCTTTCTTCTACAGGAGGTGTGTTTTATGCTGTCACCACTCTTGAGTTTGCTGTTGGACTGTGCTAAAAAGACAGATCAGACGGTGGTTTCAATTTCTCTTGGTGCGTTGGTGCATCTCATAGAGGTTGGTGGACACCAGTTCAGTGAGAGTGACTGGGATATGTTGTTGAAGAGCATAAGGTCTGTATGTTGTATGGTTTGAGGATAGTTCATAATTTTTTTGCAAATAGAATTAATATTTGTTAGTTATACGTAACAATTAGAATTTGTATTTGTTAGTTATATGTATTCTCTTTACCTTTTTCTATCACCAGAGATGCATCATACACAACACAACCGCTTGAGCTACTCAATGCGTCGGGGCTAGAGAATCCAATGAACCCCTCAATTTTAACTGCAGATTTAAAAGCTCATACAGGTGGTGAGGTCCAGCAGTTTGATTCTGCTGATAGTGGGAACATTTTACCGCATGCATCCCCAAGTTCTGGCATTAATAGCAGCAAAAGGGATACTGATGCATCTCTTTCACAAGATCACAATCAAGAATCTGGGTTACAATCTAACCCAGATGGATCTGAAGGTTAGCTGTTGAGATTTTTTTCCCATTGCCATTGCTTAAACTTTAGACAACTGGGAAACTGCATCTGTCATCCGTTATTTCGGAATCAGTTTGCAGAAGTCTTCCAAACTTTTAGAAAAAGTTCAATTCTCCTCTGGTATTATTCTGATGTCTTTTTTCCTTCATACCATGAATGAAGGGAAGAGCCTTATGCTATTGTTGAAACAGCCCAGTCCAGTCATTTGGAATTTGTCCTTTAGCAAACCTTATGAATGTATATACATTGTTGTTATGTAGGTATTCCCTCACCATCAGATAAAGCTCAGAAATCTGCTGAAACTGCGAGTCTCCAACGAAGTCAAACGATAGGTCAAAGAATCATGGGGAATATGATGGATAACCTATTTCTTAGAAGTCGTTCTGCAAAAGCAAAGAGTGGTACATCAGATATTCCAGTTCCTTCTTCACCACCAAAGGTAAGATGTCATCTTTGGTTGTGCTGTTTGGTGGTTAGCAATTCCTTTCTGTGGGTGTGTAATGTTCCCATATCTCTGGCGGATCAATCACAGGAGATGTTCTATTTATGTGTTCCACTTTTCAACTTATAGAAGATACTTTAGAAGTTCTTGATTATCAGTCTCCACACTCCACCAGTATCAAATATTAGGTTCACATAAGCCTTTAAAAAGTTTGCTTGCTTATTTCACTCGTTATAGAAAAAGATGAATTTATTTATTTCACTCAGTTTGTTTTATGTTTTCAGAAATATTTGCTTGCTAGAAGCTATTTTTATTATTTCAAACCCGCAGATGTTTTTATTTAAGGATCAAATGTAAAGTGGCAGAGAGGATATGCCCCATCTTCATTTATGTATGTATTGTGTAACTGGCGTTATATGCCTATCCTTTATTTAGTTTTACTCACCCTCTTTTATTTCATCTGATATTCTCTAGCTTCCTGAGGCTGTTGAACCTGGAACAAAGGATGAGGAGGAAAGTCCTCTTATGGAAACTGTTAGGGGCAAGTGCATCACTCAGTTAATGCTTCTAGGTGCTATTGATGGCATTCAGGTTTGCATCTTTGGACATTTTGTCATGTGGTATATTTCTGTAAATTTTTACCAATTAAAATATGTTTGAACTGGCAGAAAAAGTACTGGGAGAATTTGAAAGCACCTCAGAAGATTGCCATAATGGACGTTTTGTTATCCTTGGTAGAGTTTGCTGCATCATATAATTCTTATTCTAACCTCAGAAAACGTATGCAACACATTCCTGCAGAAAGGTAAGAAAAATCACATCTCCTGATTTCTGTGTTTATCATCACCTTGTCGGTTCTGGGAGGAAGCTGTGTTTCTAATAACTTCATATCTCATCAGGCCCCCTCTAAATCTTCTTCGCCAGGAACTGGCAGGAACATGCATTTATTTGGATGTCTTGCACAAAACAACTTCGGGGTTTACTGACAATATTGGGCAACATATAGAACCCAATAGTTCACAGGATACTGATATATCTTCAGACAACAATGGTTCAAGATTGGAAGGTATAGCAGAGGAGAAGCTGGTCACTTTCTGTGCGCAGGTACTCAGGGACACATCTGACCTCCAGTCTACAATAGGGGAAACTAGTTCGGTGGATGTTCATCGTGTTCTGGAGTTGCGGTCTCCAATTACTGTCAAGGTATAAAGCATGTCTAGTTGCTTTCTAATAACCATGTCTTGTCTATGAAACAATAATACAATATATCCTTTGCTAAAATCATATTAGTGCAAATCCATGAAAAACAGTATCAGTATATTTTCAAACATTGATGTTGACTGAGAAAAACCGTGCGAATCAGTACATAGCCTTTCCCACTTGTATTATAACAGGTCTGACCATTTTTCTTTCTTTTTGCTGTCTCTGCTGGAGACCTGTAGAACTAGCCTTTGCTCTTGTGACTTTCTATTAATCTCAGCCGTAATTGGGAATCTCTGTCAATTTTGTTCTTGCAGGTGCTTAACGGCATGTGCTTCATGAACAATAAGATATTCAAGAATAACCTGGGGGTGTTCTATCCTTTGCTTGCAAAACTTATTTGTTGTGACCAGGTAAATCTTCCCAATTTTTTAAATTAATTTTTGTAATAACAAGTGGTGTTAAACAAGCTCGTTGATGTTTCTAAACCACATATTGGCATCTCATTTTTTGAGTTGATAACCAATTGAACTTGATTTTCTTCAGATGGATGTTCGTGGAGCACTTGGTGATATTTTCGGGGTGCAGTTGAAAGCTCTCCTACCATAAAGAGTTTTAGCGAATTATTTTGTTGAGAATCTTTTGCGGAATGATTTTCAGCGTTGCTACTCATTCCATAGGACCATAGGCATGAGTTACCGTTATCCGAATAAGAAAATAGGTTGAAAATTGACATTTTATTTTGTAAGGCCAGCTATCAGTCAAGAATTAATTTATCCGATTAAGAAAAATATAAGGATGAAAATTACCATTTTATTTATTTTATTTTAAAACCTTCTCTTTTTGTTAAACGGAAGTCGAATTTAATCAACAATTAATTATAAGAAAACATATTTAATACAAACAAACAACCGATGTTAAAAATTAAAAAAAAGTTTCATTTAAAATGTTGTCGCCAATTTTTTATTAAAGTAATATAGATACTTGTTGATGGTTTAACATGAGTGTAAGTAGCTTAAGTCGATTGATTTTTTTAGGCAAAATGACAAAAGATGCCTTCAACGTTTGCATGTTTTGTCATTTTACCCCATATTTTTTTTTGGAGCAAACAACTCCCAACTTTCAATTTGGTCCAAATATGTCCCTGTTGGATAGAAACTGCCATTCAACTGACGGTCAACGGCTAATTCTGACTGGACTTGTCACGCGTTAGATCTGCTGACTCCGGAAGATCAAACTTCTAAACACTCAAGAACGCAAGATCATTTTTAGCGAAAGCAAACTATGAGAACAGCGGCGAAGAACTCTGAAAGAACGCGAAGAACAAAAAAAGAACAACTCAGAGAATTTAGAGTGAATGCGCTATCTATTACTCAAGAATAGCTAAAAAGATGGATGATTACAACTGAGGTGGGGAAGCCTCTATTTATAGTTGAGTCCTCCTTGATCTGACGGTCCATACCGATTTACATCAACGGCCTAGATACAACTTTACCAACCACAAGACATAATGCTAAAAATATTCCTTAGCTATCCATGGAAAAGAGACAAAAGTACATTTACTTGTGTGAACACGTTATTACTAATGTATTCGCTAGTATATCTTGTAGTACAGGTAATATAAAGAAACGCAAACAGACAAAAGTACATTTACGTATCGTGGTGCCAACTAAAGATCATTTTTCATCATTAAGCAACTAAGTGCATTGCTAGCCTATACTTGCATATTTGGATAGTGGCTATATGGTGACACATTCTATGCTTTGAAGGTCTCACTATAAGGTGGGACGCGCTTGGGTAAATGTGCTTAATGCCAGGAGCAAGCCATTGCATGACGAGTCATAGTTCCCTTGCATATGGCCAGGTATGTTACTTTGTGTTTTGCAGCTCTATTGCCAGATCGTGTATCACGAAAGAACTATAAGGCATATGTTTGAGAGGGTCAATGGTTCATTACTTGTCTTTTGCTCAAGTCTGAATCAGAGTAAAAATGGGGAGCATGAATCTAGCACTTACATTGAAGAGGTAGAACTGGGTCATAATGAGTTCATGATCGGTCTAGATGGTCACGTATGTGTAACATGGCCATAAGGAGTTCGAAAGAACCCAGGTTCAAGGCTTGAATTATTCGCTTGAATGTTCAGATGATGAGACTAGAGAAGCGTATTAAATAAAGCACATATCGAAGATGAGCTACAACAGATGTCCGTATAGACTCATCAGGTGATGAAGAATTAGTGTCAACATCGATAGAAGAAGTGGGGGAGAATGTTAGAACCATCTCTTCTTGGACTACATCGATGAGGACATCGATTGAGGAAGTGTGGGAGAATGTCAAGGATGTCTCTTATTGTATTGCGATCTTGCCTTGACAAGCCCATTCGGGACCGAGCGAAGGCAGACCGAGCGTTGATATGAGCAATCCTTAAGGAGCTACCAAGTCAAGGATGCAAGTCGGGATACTTTGGAAGGCAATGAAGACCCTGTCCAGAAAGTGTCCTCGGTTGGGACAAAGCAATGTCTACTTGCGTCATACTTGATAAGTTTATTTAGCTATTTAGAGGGAAGTGGTTTGGTGTTGGGTCTCCACCATCCCCTTCGCCATGTGCTAGCAGCCGAGCTGCCTTGGTGTAAGTGACCTTATCCTAGGTTTGTCTCGTATGATACCCGGTTGGCACACATTGCTTTCCGCATTCACCATTTACCGAGTGAATGTACACTAATGCCCACTCGAACAACCTTGTTTATGAACTCATGCATCCTAGTTTCCCAGCAATTTAAAGTACGTTTTCCCATAAGCCAACCCACTTTAATGTTGTCTAATGTTAAAAGCACAGCTTTTCTCGCTTCTCCTCTGCACCATTTTGTCTACGTCCTCGTTAACTGAACAAAAAGAACTCATTCGTTAATTAACGGCACCATTGTAACCTGCAAAGATTAACTTTCCATCCATGTCACATTCATCCAGGGATGATTTTGACTTAAAATTACCAAAGTTCTTGGCTTGATTCAAAACAAAACAACAAAAGGTAATCCCAAACAAGTGAGCCCACCTTTATCCAAGGTAAGCGTCGTTTCATGATCCATCAGACAACACACGCATTGAAAATCGTATCATGCAGGGCCTAGCGAATGAGGTGCCGCATAACATAAGTTTGTGCCTTCACAAAACCGTCCCTAGGAGGTCATCCTAGAGAGACATTGTGCCATATACTTAGCCCCAATGCCCGTACACCTAGGCCCTACATGAGCCTAGGAGAAGGTCACTTACACCAAGGCAGCTCGGCTACTAGAGCATGGGTAGGGGATGATGGAGACCCAACACCAGACCACTTCCCCCTAAAAAGCTAAATAAACTTACCAAGTATGACACGAGTAGACGTTGCTTTGTCTCAACCGATGACACTTTCTGGACAGGGACTTCATTTCCTTCCAAAGTATCCCGACTTGCATTTGATTAGCTCCAATTGCTCAATATCAACGCATTGGAAAAGATATCGGTCCGAATGGGCTTGTCAAGGTAGGATCTTACAATAAGAACATGAAAAATGTCCTCATCGATCTAGGAAGGGATGACATTCTCCCCACTTCTTCAAATGTTTATGTTTAAATACTATGAGTCAATATGGACATTGTTGTAGCTCATCTTTAAATATGTGCTTTATTTAATACGTTTCTTTAGTCCCATCATCTGAACATTCAAGCGAATAATTCAATCCTTGACCCTGGGTTCTTTCGAACTCCTTATGGCCATGTTGCACATACGTGACCATCTAGACCGATCATGAACTCATTATGAGTTTCGCCTCTTCAATGTCAAGTGCTAGATTTATTCCCCATTTTAGCGAAGATTTTTTTGTGCAAAAAGACAAGTAACGAACCATTAAACTCTCGAACATATGCCTTATAGTTTTTACGAAATAGAGCAAAACACAAAGTAATATTCGGCCATATGCAAGGGAATAAGCAATGGCTTGCTCCTCGACATTAAGCATATTTGCATCCCACCTTATTGACCTTCAAAGCATAGAATGTGTTATAATAACGCAAGTACAACCTCGCAATATTGATTAATGATGTAAAATGATCTTTAGTTGATCACGTAAAACTTTTGTCTCTTTGCCTTTCTTTATATTACTTGTACTACAAGATATACTAGGGAATACATTAGTAATAACATATTTAAAATATTTTGTTGGCAAAAGCATTCATTTAAAGTGAATGTACACCAATGCTCACTTGAACAACCTTGTTTGTGAACTCGTGCATCCTGGTTTCCTAGCAATTTAAAGCATGTTTTCCCATAAGCCAACCTGCTTTAATGTTGTCCAATGTTAAAAGCACAATTTGTCTCGCTTCTCCTCTCTGGAATGACGTGTCGACGTCCTCGACGACTGAACATAAAGAATTCATTCGTTAATTAACGGCACCATTGTAACCAGCAAAATTTAACTTTCCATCCATGTCACATTCATCCACCCTGCCACGCCAATTTAGTTTGGCGTAGAGTTTAATGTTACCTCAATTTTGGCGTAGGGTTTTACCCCGCCTAGACATAGATTCAATTTTTAGATCTTTATAGCGTGGTAGGTAAACTAGACTGTTGATTGTGTGAGTAGTGATTATGTGAGGTTAAAACTACATTTCGAAAAAAGAGAAAAATTCCGTTATATTGAGAATGAATAAGACGAAAGATGTTCTCTTGATTTTAAACTATTGAATAACTATCATAGGTGATTACTAATTATCGTTAATGGAGTTTTAGTGGTCACCAAACATATTATTTATTAGAAATATAACACCATTAATTTAATTATTAAACTAACAAATTTTGAGTCTGAAACAAGCACATTTGACCGGTTAGCTAAGCTGCTTATCTTTGTTTCCTCGTATTCTCTTAGAACATAGAATTCGAACTCAGGGTGAATATCGACCACTAGAATAATTAATGGATCTCCTCCTCTTGTAGTATTTAATAGCTCCAAATACTATAACTTCTCATAATTTCCCTAAAGATATAGCTTCCAACTCTAGTCATTGGCTGCCATCGAAAATGTGCATCTCCGGTGTTTGTGAGACCCCAGTGTAATGAAAAAGCTTTTCTTGGCTCATCAGTACCCGCCGGATGAGCCTAACGAAGCGCGGAATGACCGCCCTTGATGACTGTCTCGAACTGGAGGGTGAAACTTTGGATGAGGTGTTCAAAGCTGAACAAGATCTCGCATTATCCCGACTTCAAAAAGTCAATTTCTCAACACGCCGATGATCTCAAGAGCCTTCTTAGTAAACTAACTATTGACTGCATTGTCTTGGTTTTAAAAGGTGAGGCAAGCGATACACTGGATGGGAGATAAGAGACTGTTACAGGCGACAACAGTGACTCCTAATGTAACCGTGGCGGCTGATTGCAGTGGTGACTTCCGCACGGTGTCTGAGGCGGTGCCGGAGAGAAGCAGGACGAGGTACATTATAAAGATTAAAGCTGGACTGTATAGGGAAAACGTGGATGTTCCAAGGAGGAAAACCAATCTCATGTTCGTGGAAGATGGGAATTGGGAGGTCAACAGAACACCATCATCACTGCTAGCAGAATTGTCGTGGATGGCAGCACCACTTTCAACTCTTCCACTGTCGGTGAGTAATCCGTTTGCTCGGAATTTTATCGCTGGAGCAAATTGGTTAAACGCCACTGGTTTTTCTTTCTCTTGTATACATTCAATCCAAGAAAAGGAGATATAAAAGCCTACTATCACAAGTTAGTTTATATCTTTAACAGACGACCAGAACCACAGAGAAAAACAATGTGTGTTTTGCCCATGTTTAGCAATGCAAGGCAGGCAATTTATTAACCTTCCAAAACTGGACCTAATTTAACACAGCAGCCAATTTTAGCATACGGTTGAAAGCAATGTGAATGGTAGAAACGGAGGGAAATGCGGTCAGGAGAGAGGAAAACTGTATGATTCATTAAAATTTGCAAACAATAACCAACTTTTAGATAGAATGCCTGAAACCTCTCTTGTCCAGACTCCATTTGTACCTTTCGTGGCATTAAGTTTGGACCTCAAAATCCGAACAAGTAGAAGGGCGGCACAGAAGGAGATATAGGAATTGTTTGATTCCCCTCTCTGCCTTAGCTTGAACCTAAGGCAGAGATCTCTCTCTTCTCTGCCTCAGCCAATGATCAATAAAAATGGCGTTTCAAGATTTTGATATTATACAAGAACGTCGGAGACAGGAGAGACAACGTGCATTAAAGAAGAAGATAACCATTGCCTTGGTAGCTATTTTTGTCATTGCTGGTATTGCTGCGGCCGCTGCCCTTGCTTTTGTTTCTGTTAAAAATAACACCGAAAATAGTAACAAAAAGGAAAACACAGGTGATAGTAATAACAGCCACGAGCATAAATCAAACGATCAACCTCATCCGTCAACACCAGCAACTCCACCACCGTCTCCAAAACCATCATCTCCCAAAGCTCAGAAAGTTCCTGAGCCATTTCCAAAACCATCATCTCTACCGGCTCTATCTCCAAAACCTCCATCATCTGCTCCCGGCTCCATCTCGAAAACCTCCATCATCTGCACCGGCTCCATCTCCAAAAGTATCACCTGCTCCGGCTCCATTTCGAAAACCTCCATCATCTGCACCGGCTCCATCTCCAAAAGTATCACCTGCTCCGGCTCCATCTCGAAAACCTCCATCATCTGCACCGGCTCCATCTCCAAAACTATCACCTGCTTCGGCTCCATTACGAAAACCTCCATCATCTGCACCGGCTCCATCTCCAAAACTATCACCTGCTCCAGCTCCATTACGAAAACCTCCATCATCTGCACCAGCTCCAGCTCCAAAACCTCCATCATCTACACCAGCTCCATCACCTTTACCAATACCATTGTCTCTACCTCCATTACATGCACCAATACCATCATTTCCAGCTCCATCACCTTTACCATTACCATTGTCTCTACCTCCATTACCTGCACCAATACCATCATTGCCACCATTTCCAGCTCCGGCTCTAACTCCATCAGCAGCACCCGAGGGAAATGTGACACATACAAAATTAGTGACATCTTTTTGCGAGGGTTCAACTTACACGAGCTTATGTGCGGAGACCCTTACGAAGAAAATAGCACTGAATCCAAAGTTGGCGACTGAACCTAAAGAACTTGTCAAGTCTTCCATTACATCAACGACCGAAGAGCTTGACAAGGCCTTTGCCAAAGCCAGCACGATCGTATTGAATACTGAATTGGAAAGAAGAGCATTTGATGTTTGTAGAGAAGTGGTGGCAAATGCCAAGGAAGAATTACAGAGTTCTGCTGATAGAGTAGGAACAATTGTTCCAGGGAAGCTACCAACCAATGGTGACTTGACCAATTGGTTAAGTGCTGTAATATCGTACCATGAAACGTGCGTTGATAGCTTCCCTGAGGGACCATTGAAGCACGAGTTCGAAACTACCCTCAACAATAGTGAGGTTCATACTAGCAATTCCCTTTCCATGGTTAGACGTTTGGCTGGATTGATGAATCTACACCAGGAGAAGCCAATCCCCAAACGCCGCCTCTTAGAAACCAGATTTCCTTTGTTGGCCAAGGATGGGTTTCCCAGCTGGATGAATCATGAAGAACGCAGGCTGTTGAAGGAAGAGAAAGATGACATGCCAATACCAAATGTAACGGTGGCACAAGACGGTACCGGAAACTTCAGAACAATTAATGAAGCACTTGTTGCCATGCCACCAAAATATGAAGGAAGGTATGCTATATATTATAATGATCCATCATTGAATTCACCTGATCATTTCCATCATAATTCTCATTTTCAACATGCATACAGGTATGTGATATTTGTCAAGAAGGGAATATATGCTGAGACTGTAATTGTTACGAAGAACATGGGGAACCTTACCATGTATGGTGAAGGATCACAAAAGAGCATTATCACAGGGGATAAAAATTTTGTTGATGGAATCCCCACTTACCATACAGCAACTTTTGGTATGTTGAATATGACTTTAACCTTTGGAACTAAACCTGATAATTCAGAAACTTGTTCATTTTCATTCCAACTTTGAAATATAATGGTGTTATTTTTTTTTTTTTTCAGCTGTTGGTGCTCCTGGATTTATGGCAAAAAGCATGGGATTCAGAAACACTGCAGGGCCCAGCAAACATCAAGCAGTGGCAGCGAGAGTCTCCGGCGATAGGGCGGTTTTCCTCAACTGTCGCTTTGAGGGGTTCCAAGACACCTTATACGCTCAAACTCACCGCCAGTTCTATCGAAGTTGCGTGATCACCGGCACCATAGATTTCATCTTCGGTGACGCTGCCGCTGTGTTCCAGAACTGCTTGATTTACGTAAGACAACCTAACCCCAACCAAAAGAACATCGTCACTGCCCAAGGGAGGAAAGACAAGTACGAAACGACCGGCTTCGTGCTACAAAACTGTAAGATATTACCAGATGAACCATTTAAACCAGTCGCAAACCGATTCAAGAGCTACCTAGGCAGGCCTTGGAAGCAATACTCAAGGACCATCATAATGGAATCACAGATAGAGGGTTTCATTGACCCTGCTGGATGGCTTGAATGGGAAGGCGACTTTGCATTTAATACCCTTTTCTATGGAGAGTTCAACAACACGGGGCCTGGCGCGAGAACTGACCGTAGAGTGAAGTGGGCAGGGAGAAGGGATATTAACAGGGAAGAAGCCAAGAGATATACAGTAGGAACATTCTTAAAAGGGGCATGGGTAAAGGAAGCAGGCGCTTCTGTTCGTATGGAACTGGGGAGTTAAGGATTCATTTTCGTCGTATTTAATTATCTCAAGAAATAGTACTGGTAAACAGAGATGATTTAATGCCATGAATACAGATGTTTTTGAATTTCCCTCTCTTCCTAGCAAATATTTCCTTGAGTTGAAAAAGATTTGAGCGTAATGACATTCTATTTAATTTTATTTTTTATAGCTCGAACTAGATAGATAGATAAATAAATAAATAATCGAATACTGTAATATTGTAATATATACAATGTATTATACATAGTTTCCTCTTCAGCTTTCCTTTTGGATAAGTATTGCATTTCAGTATCCAAAGAATCAGATAAATCTGCTACAAGAAGCTGTGTAGCATACTGTTTACAGAATTGAATCCATTCTAATATGTATAATACTCCTTCCTATTAACATTTCTAAAAAGTCTTTGATTCCTCTCCCACCATACAAACATAAACACAGGCACACCAAGCAAGCTTCAAAATCAAAACAACGAGTGATTTACCTCTAAGGTGAGTGCATGCCCATGAAAGTTCTTGCTGCAATCTATGCCTGCAACCAAGCAATTTTTGCTGCCATGGCCAACTATCTCAAATTTGATATATATGGTTTGGAGTTGACTGCAATCAGAAGGAAGTCAGAGCTGATGAACTTGCTGGTTTCAATGGGGAATAAATCAATACTGGCTATGGAAGATATTGATTGTTCTCAATCTCAAGCCAGCAGCCCAATGGACTTCGAGCTGTGGGGATGAAAGGATTAACGTTGTCACAACGAACAACAAGGATCGGCTTGACCTTGCTTTGCCACGCCCTGGTCGAATCGATTTTCAAATCCACAAGTCCTATGTTACTCCGTGTTGGTTCAAAATACTGGCTTCAAATTACATTGGGATAAACAGAGCACCCACAGTTCCCAAGACAGCCATATTTCAACCACCGGAACTAGGTGACGGTCCAGAAGCTGAAGCCGCTGAAATGCAACCACCGCAGCCGGGGACAAGTGCCTGCAATAGAAGATCGACTCATATGAACTTTCAGGCTCGAACATATTCTGTTGACTCTAGTTTTTGTCTGTGATAGCTCAAGAAACAATAGTAAAAATAATCACAATGCATTAAAACGCGTGATGGAATTGTCACCATTAGTTTCAAAGTAATTAATAAGTTAAGCCAGCCAGACCCTTTCAAGAAGACGTAGTACAAGTTTTGAAAGTTTCCAAGCAGCTGGACAAATGGAAACTGCTCGCAACTAGAAAAATAATTGCCCCTTTGGTGTTGTTTGAAAACAACAAATGCAACAGCTAGTTTCATCCACAAAATGTTTGTTTTTCAGCCATTTGCCTCTTGCTATATGCTTTGCAGATAAAACAATTTCTTCACAATTTCCATTCAAATACTATAAAACTTCAGATTGGTGTTGACTTGGTTATTGCCGAATGCGGATTTGTCAAAGGGGAAGATTAAAGGATATATCGTATATTCAAATTGTACATCAACCGTCACATCCGACTCATTATCAATTTGGCCGTTTCAAAGAGCCAACAGTATGTATCTCCATGACCGTGGTTATCGAGCCAGCCAACCTTAGTCGACCATAGTTAAATTTTTATTGTAAAATGGGTTCATAAATATTGCTTTACTCTCTTGTTCGTAGCATTTGTAATAACAACGAGAATAACCATATATGGATTCAACGAAATCCTTTCAGAGCTATTGCAGGGCAGATGAGCTCGAAGAACAGGCCTATCGGAGGAGGACGCGCAAGCGCTGCATCATCATCGGACTCTCTACCATCGTCTTGATAGCCATCATCGTTGGTGCAGTCTTTGGTACACTTTTTCCTTTGAAAAACTCAAAGTCCAAAGAGGATCCACCAACTTACACTTCCGAGAGCATCAAGGCAAATATGTAATGTGACAAGGTATCCTGATTCATGCGGTTCAAGCATAGCTGCCCTTAGGAGCTCCTCAAACGATACTGACCCGAATCCTGGTCCTTCGAAAATCTTCACGCTGTCGATGGAAGTTGCACTCGATGAACTGATGAGGCTCTCGTCTTTGCCCCAAAAGATTATCTCTTCTCATTGGAATATTGATCCCCGGGTGCGTGCTGCGTTGGATGGTTGCGAGAACCTTTTGGACGACGCAGCTGAATACATCAATGAATCAATATCAACTATTCAAACAGGGCAAGGAGAGAAAACGGTTGTCAACAGCCAAGATTAACGACATCAGGACGTGGCTCAGCAGCGCAATCACGTACCAGGAAACATGTTTAGATGGTCTGATTGAGGCTTCGAACAACACGGCTATACTGCAAGAAGTGGAACTTGCTATGAGGAACTCCACTGAAGTTCAGCAGTAACAGCCTGGCTATTGCATCCCACATAATGACCATCCTAGGTCAATTCCAGGTTCTGATTCATCGTAAGTTGCTAAAACACGACAGCCACTCTGATCACGAATCTGATCCCAGTTTTCCTCGCTGGTTTCATAGTGGGGACAGGAGATTGCTCCAGGAGGAAAACCCGAAACCCGATATAACCGTGGCTAAAGATGGCAGTGGAGACTTTAGGACAATAAGTGAAGCAGTTGAATCAATCCCAAAGAAGAACAAATCCAGGTTCATTATCTATGTAAAAGAAGGCGTATATTTGGAGAACGTGACAATCAGTAAGGATTATTGGAATGTAATGATTTATGGAGATGGAATGAACAAGACGATCATCTCCAATAGCTTGAACATTGTCGATGGAACCCTGACCTTTTGGTCAGGCACCTTAAGTAAGTGAAGTGTAAATTGCCATTAGTTATTTTCACCTTTACAGTTGCTTGAACAATGGTTTCTTCCCTTTACAGTTGCTGCTGGGAGGGGATTCATGGCAAGAGACATGGGATTCAAGAACACTGCAGGCCCAGAAAAACATCAAGCTGTTGCAATGCGTTCGTCCTCGGACCAATCTGTGTTCTACCACTGTTATTTCGATGCATACCAGGATACTCTTTACACACATTCGAATAGACAGTTTTACCGTGATTGTGTTGTCACTGGAACCGTGGACTTCATATTTGGAAATGCTGCTGTGGTTCTACAAAATTGCAGTATTCAACCAAGGCAGCCGGGGCCTGACCAGTTCAACACGATTACTGCACAAGGCAAGACTGACCCAAATCAGAACACCGGGATTTCAATCCAACAGTGCCAGATTACTCCATTTGACAATCTGACGGCTACCACGTACTTCGGTAGGCCTTGGAAGGATTTCTCGACTACCATATTCATGCAATCATACATCGGAGACTTTGTGGATCCAGCAGGTTGGACCCAATGGACGCAGGGTGTGGATCCACCTGATACTCTATTCTACGCCGAGTATGAGAATTCGGGGCCAGGATCAGGGATCAGTGAACGAATTAATTGGCCTGGTGTTACCCCCAATGCCACCAGTGATGAAACAAGAAGATTTACGGTGGAGTCTTTTATTCAGGGAAGCCAGTGGTTGCCCAATGATATATTGTATGAATCAAGTTTGTCATGAAGATACACTCCTGTTTCTTTTTAAAAAATATATATATAAAAAAACTATTTATTCTTTTCTTATTTAAATTTTAACATCCAAATGAAGAACTTGCAACAATTGAAAAAATTATGTAAAAGTAAAATGAAAAGCCAGAAAAATAAAATGTAGAGATCATACTGCATGCCTTAATTTATGGACGCTGTCAATGTTGGCTTTGTCTTCACTTGAATGAAAGACAAGATCCCTTTTGAAAACAAAAGAATAAAGTTGATTCAAGGGTCTCCAGTTGTGAGGCTTAGCCATTTGATTTTTGACAAATCACCCGACCCCGTATGGTACATATTCGTTTTCAAAACTGAGCCATTCACCTCTTCAGTTGCATGGATTAGTCTTAGTCTGTCCGGTTTTGATTAGGTTGAGACAGTCTAAAAATAAATAAAGTGTTGCGACTCTCGGTACAATAAACATAATACCTGATGCCAAGGTTATACACAACGAAATGGACAGCAAGCTTCATTGCATACAAGAATTACAGAGATTTGGTATGCAGTCGGCCACAAAAACATATTGATCAATAGGAGTTTGTTTGACTTCTGTAATGAGCTAAAATGGTTAGTCGACGACAGAAACACCGCCAGGAGAAATCTGAAATCGTGCTTCAGCTTGAGCCAAGCAGAGCGAACTTATTACTTTACAAATACGCTCTTCCTCTCTTCCCTTCCTGAGAGCCAATATGTAGTCAGTGAGAGCTTATAGTTAGCAGCTTTCAATGAACAGTCGGGAACTAGATATATTTGGTCTTCTAGAACAAACCTTGTTGTGGAAGCATGAGCCATGATGTTACCACCAATCGGCTTGATTTGAGTTCCGGCAAAGATTGCTGAACCATCCACTTGGGCAACTACTTGGTTTGTGATTACAACAGCCATGCCAAACTACAATAGCAGACAATGCAAGGAAAAATATCATAATAACAACTGATATGAAGGACCCAATTCCATAAAGCATCTCATACTAAAATGTTTCAAATGCATTAGATACCAGTAGTAGTAATCATAAGCACGAAAACAATTCATTAATCATACTAGTAGAAATAAAGATGTAAATACCCTACCTCATCTGCACCTTCTGAAGGCTCCTCAGGAATTTTGCAAGGTGCATTTGTCGGGCAGAGAGTTCACCCCTCCCAGTAAAATCTGTTCTATGGAGAGCAGTAGCACTATCTACTATCATAAGCGCAAACCTGCAGAGAAATCCATCAAATGATCAATCTGGTCTGCAGCTTGCTTGCCCCAAGTATACAAGAGATAATTCTTCTAGATAGGAAATTAGGGATTGTGTGTGTGTGGTGTCAGGAAAAGGAAATGTTTTGAGAATACCTTGTTTCCACCATCATTTAAGCCGCTTCAAGCAAAAGCCTAGACTGATGGTCAGTGTTGTATGCTCTAGCACAGGCCACATTCTCCAAGACATCAGCACCATTCAATCCAAACCTGCCCAATTCAACAGTTTCATTATCAGTACTGCTTTCAGTGGAGCAGCATTGCCATATCAAGGCAACCATGTATCACCTCTCTGCTATCTGCAAAGGTCTTTGTGGCCTGAATGTCCCTTCAGCATCTATGTACATTGCTTTTCCCTCACAGCCTCCTTGATCTAATGGAAGCTGAAACATTATATATATTACAAGCATACCTTGCCAAATTGATTTACTGGGTAACATAATAACAAATTTTGCAATAACAAAAACTTATGGGCTCTGCTACACAATGAGCAGATATTAGGAAATAAAAAAGCGGTACATGCAACGCACATGAAAAACAATAAACTTCAAATGTAGAAAACATCTGTATTTGCTGAAAAAATGAAAAAGAAAAGGTCTTACTTGGCATGTGACACATAATGTGTGAGAGCTGAGTCTTTCCAGAACTGAACTCACCATATATCTCAGTAATGGATCCTATCTCAATTCCACCTATTATAGAAAATGATACAAAACATAATTAACAAGCAAACAGTAATCGACGATTCTTAAGTGTTAACCAGTTAAACAAGACGACAATCAAGTGCTTAGAATCAAAGCAAACAAAACTTAATTGAGTGCTTTTCCAACTCCCTAAATGATGATACGTAGACTGGATTATACTCACTGATATTGAGCTTTTGAGCATTGGATGAAGAATTCTTATTAAACGAGTCATAAAATTTTCGAAATGGCACGCTTTCCCAGCTCATGGACTTCTCCATAGTTTCAAGTCCCATAGTAAGTAGAGCAGACTGAGGAGAACTAGCCACTTCCACTTCATCACAAACACTAGCACGGTTTCCCGTATCCAAATTGACTGCAGTTGACATATCTGCCACAGCCGAATCAGGGTCAGTGTAACCATCCTCCTTATGAAGTATGCTAACTGGATGACATTCACCAGTCCATGCTGCCTCAAGGGTGTCTGATAAATCTTCCATATTTGGAAATTCCCCATCTGACAGGGACCTTCCTACAGCTCTTTCAGATTCCAGAGCATCAGGTTTCACGCTGCCATTTAAACTAGAAGAAAGAGAAGATTTAGCCTCCTTCCTGTTATTAAAGTCTTGGTCCATCTCTTTTTCTTTGAGGTCTCCACCTGGCTTGCTAATTCCACCAGTATTGCGTCCTTGATTCATATTTATATTCAGGTAATCAGGCTTGTTCTCGACTAGAGCAGAGTCGCAACTACTAAAGACTTTAGTTGACTTGGGACTAACATTCATCAAAAAGCTTCTCCACAGAACTTATACGGTTCAGTCCAAACTTTGGGATGGAACTTGTATCTTCCTAATCGAACCATAATGTCAATGTTGGCCGACTTTCAACCGTTGGTCCTTTAAAGATTCCTAAGGAAAAATGATAAGAAACAATCAGGTGCTGGTTGCCTGCGTAACTTATTGATCTCACATGTTAATAACAGGTTACCGACTTTCACCTCCTTACAAAGAACTTCCTTTAAAGATTCCTAAGGAAAAAGTAGACAGATAAGAAACAAGACAGTGTATCAAGCTGGTTTTATCCATAAAAGAAAACAAATCTAAAATGGGGTAAAACTTCTGGAAAGCTTGGTTCATGCATTAATTATAACAATCAGATAGCAGTTGTTGCTCATAAGGGACAAGGAGAGAGTGCACACAATGAGTTTCAAAATAAACTACCTGAAATTCTTTTCTATCCTTTTGGAGCATTGCTTCCAGTTCTTCGATACAGATTCTTCTTTCAGATGCCCTTATGCAACAACTATTGGACCCGGAACCTAATAATTTCTCCAAAAGCTTTTGAAGAGCATTATACACTTCAGTAGAAAGGAATTCAGTCCTGTTTCACACCTGCAAAACAGTATCAATGATCTTGTAGTTGTGCATATTAATTTGATTCAAGAATAGATTTATAAACTGGAACAAAGTTTTAGGATAATCAAACCTCATTTGCTTCACTTTGTATCCATTCCTGATTTTCATAATTAAATTCCAGTTTTGATGGTGGAAGATAAACAGAATGATAGAATAACTTTTGAATTCCCTTATAATATATACCTCATACCACTAATTAACCCTACCCCATCCACCCCCTTCATGGCCAATAACCATCCTTATCTAGAAGGGAGTAGCTGGCTTTGGGAGTCCTAGGATTTCAATGCAATTAGGCACTTTATCTTGGAGTAATAGCCACATGACCAAGTTAAGGTGTTCACTAACCATGGAAACCTAATACATATGGGTAGACAGGTACATCCCTTATTGCTGCTCAACTACATATATGTGACACGAACCCCCTACTAGCATAAATATTTGCATTGAAGACCCAGGCGACCCATAAGTCAGTATCAAACGCCAGATACAAAATATGAAGGGATGATTGTTGATAATAATTATGCTACGGGATAACACCAAAATGACACGTATGAATACCAATCAATCAATGGTTCACAGATAAAAGCAAATTCATTGCTTGTAAACTAGAGAGAAATCAAATAAACAGAATAGAACAATCCTCCACAAGTGTCATCACTGCAGGTGATCACTCCATTTAAAATGATAATCTCTATGCTCTAACTAACATAATACTGCTTACTTCTTCAGTAAAGCCTTACCCATAAAATCGAAGACAATCTCTGTGAAGGGAATGGCCGCAGCTTGCAACTCTGCTAGCAGCTTGCATGATTAGAAAAGCTAAGCTCCAAAAATTTCCCGAAGGACAGACCCCAAGTAGCATCAGACATTACAACTCTTCTTATGGCTGGAGGGAATCCATTGATCCAAGGGCATCACAAGCACCTATTCCACATCCAAATCTTGCCCTCCCGCTCTCCTGGTAAGGGAGGATGGTAGTTTCTTAACAGATATTGTCAGGCTACCTTGCCGATGAGTATAACAATGAACATGTGCTTCAGAAGGCATCTCACATGAATGACAATGGAAGCTCTGATCAAAAGAATCTTAATTTTTATTAAAGACGAGCAAAGAGGAAGATCAAGTTTTCTACATGAACTATTCTTTTCCATTTAAATTTTAACATCCAAATGAAGAACAACTTGCAACAATTGAAGTAAATTATGAAAGTAAAAGCAAAACCCAGAAAAAGAAAATGTAGAGATACGGACGCTGTCAATGTTGGTTCTGTCTTCACTTGAATGAAAGACAAGATCCCTTTAGAAAACAAAAGAATAAAGTCTGAAACTGGGCCACTTGATTTTTGACGAATCACCCAACCCCATGGTTCGTATTCATTATCAAAACTGAGACATTGACCTCCCAGTTGCATGGATTGGTCTTAAACTGAGCCATTATCAAAACATCTGTATTTCAGGGAAAAAGGAAAAAGAAAAGGTCTTACTTGGACAAGCACACATTAATCAACAGATCATTAGTTTTAACCAGTTAAACAGGTAAAACAAAACTTCACAGGCACCAGAGCACATATACCTTCCAAAATTTTATCTAGTTCACTAGACCCAGATGCTATCGAATTACCTCCAGCCTCTGAGCATGGAGCTGGCTAGCACTGGTGAAACCCAGTGGGACCAGTTTGGAAACTGCCAAAGAACCAAGGAAGTCCAACGTACTAAATCCGAATCATTTTACAAGTGATAGTAAATGTCGTCAACAAATGTTATGCAGTTCGATTGTCAAAAGAAATACGACCATATAGTACTTTACCTTAAAAGAATTGAGCAAAGAAACGAAATCTTAAAGATAATTTTCTCTTTTGCTCCACTGGGACAGATCCTCAAGTAAAAAAGTGGACAAATCAGGTAAAGAAATGCCTTTTCGAAAACTTGAAAATAAGAACCCACATATAAAAACGTCTGAATTTTTTAAAGAATTGAGCAAAGAAACGAAATCTTAAAGATAATTTTCTCTTTTGCTCCACTGGGAACAGATCCTCGAGTAAAGAAAAGTGGAAAAAACAAGTAAAGAAACGCCTTTTGGAAAACTTGAAAAAAAAACCCCACATATAAAAACGTCTGAATTTTTTAAAGAATTGAGCAAAGAAACGAAATCTTAAAGATAATTTTCTCTTTTGCTCCACTGGGAACAGATCCTCGAGTAAAGAAAAGTGGAAAAATCAAGTAAAGAAATGCCTTTTGGAAAACTTGAAAAAAAAAACCCACATATAAAAAAGTCTGAATTTTTTAAAGAATTGAGCAAAGAAACGAAATCTTAAAGATAATTTTCTCTTTTGCTCCACTGGGAACAGATCCTCAAGTAAAGAAAAGTTGACAAATCAAGTAAAGAAATTCCTTTACGAAAACTTGAAAACAAAAACCCACATATTAAAACGTCTGAATTTTCAAAAGAATTGAGCAAAGAAACGAAATCTTGGAGATAATTTTCTTTGTATCTCATCAAGCTCCTCTGGCTGTTGTTGTTGAAACATCTCTAGTTTCTCAGTCATATGTCTCTATATTAACTGTCCAAGTATCTAACTCAAAAGAAAACTATCCAAGTATCTGTTTGAAGATCCAAGCATGGAGAAAAAGAACAGGGAACGAAAACAAAAAGAAAAAGCGGAATGAGTAGAGTGGTGGAGGGAAATGAGACGAGCTTAAAAGGAGTTAAAAGCAGCGCAAAAAGATTATGGACTGGACTGACTTGAGGCACTTGTCATTTAAATGGGCCTAGTGTATTCTGATTTTGTTTTAGGCTTATCTATAAATGTAATATTCTTGCTTTTCTTTAAAAAATAACTAATTCCCTCACAATTTTTTACATTTAATTAAATCCTTCAATCTTAAAATTTAATTGTATAAGTCCTTTTATTAGCTCAATCATTAAATTTGTTAATATAATAGTCAACGAATACAAATATTAATAATTTTTGTTGATGAGACAATTTATGTGGACAATTTCTACTAGTGTGATTGTTTGTTTTATATGTTACGTCAATTAGTAGTTAAAAAACCTTTGAACTTTATCTAAAGAATTCAATTAAACCTCCATTGAAAAATATACCCAGATAGACCCTTAATAATGAGAAACTAAAAATTGAAATAATTGAAAAAATATATAAAAAAATTGACATTTACATAAAATTAATTGATCAGAATTATTTTATTGTACTATTAAATTTTAAAATTGCTTGTAAATTTCACCGTTGGAAGGCTCAATTGGGGGCAAAATGTTATAAAAGCTTAATTGATTTATTGTCAAGCCCAGTTTAATTTTTTTAGCATTGACTATATACTAGACTAAATATTTTTCTGACCCCTCTTGTACACAAAATTTGAATGTCAATTGAGTCCTAATTACAGTCGTAGTTAATCACACTAACTTCCATTCATTCTACCAAAATTACCTTTAAAATTCTAATGATTACATTTCTGATTTGACTGTAAATTAACCTTAAAGTCTAATTAACCTATCACGGGCATTGGAACAGCTTTTATATATTACAATAAAAATATAACCTTTTGGTGCAAAAGGGGGAATATGAACAATTGATGTGGTAGAATTGGGAAAGTAAAGTTTGTGAATGAAGTCCATTAAATTGTGGGGCTATCTCCCTGATCAATATAAAAAGCCTAGCCCATCAATAACCATGCAGCAACAACCCAGGTGTCTAAAGGAAGCTCCTTTCTGTGCGTAAAATAAAAAGTAAGAGAAGCATATTGTTACGGGGCTAGGATTCAACTAGAGAGAACATGCGGCCCTAGTCGCGGAATACTCGAGAGGCGGCTAGGTCAGCCTAAAAAACCAAGCAAAGAACTTGGTGAAAACGCGGATGCAAAGTGCAAGGAAGAACAAAGCTGAAAAGTGAATGCTTTTTATTTATAGGCGAACACCCCTTGATCCGACGTTTACAAATGAATTGAATCAATGGTCAAGATTAGCCTATTCTATATATCTAAGGAAACAAGATAATATCCTAATCACCTTCCTTAATAGATGAGATCTTGAAGGATTGTCATTGATGCTTTTCTTGTGTGGTGGGAGGATGATCTCCATGAATCGGGGGATTGTGTTGGCTTGATCCCTTTTCATGAATATCTTGGTCAACTAGATGAGCACTATCCAATGTATGGGCAGGCTTGGGCGGATTGGACTCGGACAGGTCCAAGAGTTTGGACAAAACCTCTTGGGCTGTTTAGAGTGTGTTGGACTTGGCCCCTTGGTGCCGATGGATGTTGTGGCATTGGGCTCGGCCCCTTGGTGTGCTTGGCTCAACCCCATGGTGCTTGGCAGCATGTGGTGTGCGTGAAGGATAATATCATTGAGTGATTCTTGCCCTTTATATAATTGGCAACATTGTATTTATGTGATATAGTTTCCATAGTTAGGAGATGTCAATCTTGAGGATTGATCCTTAGCCCTTAGATCAATCCAATATAGACCGTTAGATGAGAGGAGGTGAGCCTATAAATAGAGCCTTATTTTCACCTTTGTAATTCATTCCATCACTTCTGATTTTCTTAAGTAAAGAGTTTAGATTTTCTCTTCACATTCTCTCTAAGTTTTCCTTGTTTGCCTTGCCTTAGCCATTTTTCTCACGAGCTTCCGCAGTTCTAAACATTCTTGCTTAGTGATTGTAAAGGCTGACTTAGTCGTCGACTAAGATCGTCAACTAAGGCCACATGGATCAGCTAATCAGACTTTAGCCCCGTGACAAGTGGTATCAGAGCGATCCTTTGACTGCCTAATTTCACGCCGAGCGCCCATGAGTGGGGTAAGCAGGGTGGACAACCGTTACAATTGGCACATCACGAGCGTGGTAAACTCATGACGAGGGCGTCACGAGGTTGAGTAAAGGGAGAATGTCACGCCTTGGAAGAGGCGAGGACATTAATCCCACATCGAAAAGGAAAAATATGTCTTGAGATATATAAACGGTGGCGCTGCATATCCTATCAGACATGTCTTTTGGGAAGATAATAATAACCCCGTGACAATATACTAAAGATAAAACATAAAATGTGGCAGCCGTTTAATAATTACAATTGGACTAAAGAAAAAAAAAGATAAGAAAAATGGATTTAAAATGAAGGTAAGAAGTATGTATATATATATATATGTTTGAAGAGAGGGAGATGGGGTATTGAACTTACATCTTGACGTATAAAGACAAAAGGATTCACATTATCAATCAGGAGGGTTAGTTACCATCTTGTGTGTTTTCTTCACAAAGGTTTGTCTGTGCTACATTTTTGAAGTCATTCGTCGGTGAGCTACATTTTTCTTACAAACATTTCCTTTAACCACAGCACTAGAGAAAATATTAAAAAAGAAAATCAGAATCTCATCACAGAATAAATGGTAAATAGAATGAACAACTACATAACATATAAAACATTCTTTTGTGACATGTTTGATTTTATTGTTAATTGTAACCATCATTCCATATTATTCTCTTTAAAATGACTCGAATGAAAATCAAGAATCACTGGAAAAGCATTGTGAATGCTTAAGAAATTTTCAAATTGAGTTCACCAAGATTACCTTTCACTGCGACGCCCTGTAGCTATGCATTTAACTTTCACATAACCTCCAGGATCCATTCCTCCTCCCTTGCTTGTATCTGGTTTCAGAAGTGTTGCAACTTCCCATGACAAAGATGTGATTATATTGTAACCCCTAAACCCGGTCAAGAAGAAAAAGCCGAATTTAAGAAGTCACAATTGAAAACTTTACTCTCAAGAAACCAATTTTATTTATAAAACTATAAAATAATTGTAAAATAGTTAAATACTTAGTAATTTGTCAAAACTAAAGCGTTGAAATAATAACCGAAAATTTCATAATATAATCTGAATATTGGGTCTGAAAATGCATGCTAAAAATAATAAACCCTAAATCTAAAATTACATCAAATCCCAAAACTAGTAATTAAAATAAATAAATAAATCCAAGTCCATATTGAAATATAGTAAAGGTGAAAAACACGAGATCCTCCGAGTACCAAGTCGCCTAAAGACCGAGTTATCTGTAAAAGAAACTATGGGGGAGTGAGCTATTAAGCCTAGTGTGTCTCTAAAGTGCAAACAATCACAAACTCAATTCCAAAATAATTTTCTCAATATATTTAATAAAAATACGGTAAAACACAATGCATGTAATGATGACACAGACAAAAACGCATTTCCCAGCTACATACTCCAATCACAGTGGTGGCATAGCCAACCGATCACAGTGGAGGTAGTTCCCCAGAACTCCTCACAGTTATTTTTCCCATCACATTGTGGTCAAATCACTTATTCCTCCGTACAATCCCATCCCATGCGTATAAAATATGGTAATGACTCTAAAACACATAATCACATCACATTTTATCGTACTAAATACGAGGATCACAGTTCATAAATTATGATAGATTCATTAAAACACAGTCTGACACAGTATGCATGGTATCTCAAAACATATTGTAAACACAACACAGAAAAATAATCATGCAGGCTGTAAAATATTACACAGAATATATATAGCACAGAAAGAGAACACACCTTAGCCAAGCAAACTCAACCTATTGTATGATGTGTTTCCCATGATTAGACGTATTGGATCCAGTTATATCATAACCAACGATAAAGGCAAGCGGTGACGACGACGATGATCGAAAAAGGGTGACCAATTGTGCAAGGGTTCAAGATTTGAGTAGAAATAACGATATTGGTGAACCGTCAAACAAGTCACGATTGAGGTACCTAGTGTTGAGTAGAAAGGACACGATAAACAAAGGGCGGTTTGCGGCATCGATGCCAGGTATGGCAGCATCAATCCGAGAGGATATCATAAAACATAGGAGTAATTGAAAGCGGCAGCCCTTCAAATCTTAAGGCTTAGGTTTTTTTTTATCACAAATTATGGATATATATCTTAAAAATATATATGATAATAATAAGGGTTTTAATATATAAAAACAGTACAATTAAAAGAATGGAAGAAAATCACCGTTTTCAGCAATCACCCAGGGGAATTAAATTCCAAATAGGATTTGATTTCTTAATCACACAGTCGGCCCCAAAATTTCTAGTGTTTAAGAATTATTTTTTTTGAAAGTTTATAGTTTTTTTTTTCAATCAAGTCCTCATTTTAGAATCTTGCAAATAAAGGCTCACATGATTTCAAAATTTGTGGATAAGTCCTTAAAACTTCAACTATTGGTAAATTGGTCTCGAAGTTCAATTTTCAATTTTAAATAAATTGAATAAAAGAATTCTCAAAAATTAAGGTTTTCCTAAATTAGGAATTCTAAAATTAGGGTTCTCAATCTAGGAATTTTAAAATTTAGCAAATTGGGGAAAATTTAGGGTGTTACATATATCCAACCAATTCTCTTTTCCATCATCATCCCCAACAGGAAGGTTTTCGACCAGCAAAAGCTGAGATACCAAAGCTCTAAAATGCCCTTCCACCACATTTTTCATGGCCCGTCTGTGCTCTTCAACAGAGTGCTAAAACTATTAGAGTGTAAATATCCCCACTCTCCTGTAGCACCCTCATCGTCGTCATCAGCAAATTGAGCAGCTTCTTTCTCATCCTCTTCATCCGCAGGCTCCGGAGGGAGCCACAGTAGCCGATTGCTCTCAAAATAAACAGGCACCAACACCTGTACCATCCACGTCATAAACAGGAGCTTCACCCTCATCAGCATTCTCTCGCTCATTTTTTGCTCCAAATTTCTTGATTTCATCCATACTTGGTATTTCAAAAATTTTAAATAACGGTGAACCACTCAAAGATTTCGCCTCAGTGTTCTCAGCATGAGAATGCACTTTATCTAATCCATAAACACGGTCAAATTCATCATTATTGGTTGCACCGTAATACTCTTCAGCATGAGCATAATGCTTTGATTCTGAGTCTGAGCGATACGCACCATAATCATCATCATCATCATCATCATCACTCCTGGAACCAACAGTTACGAAAGTAATAAGTATTGATCAGTAGATTGAAATCATAAAATAAAAGCACAAGAACTTATGGATTCCAGCCAAAGCAGGCTGTACAGTTTGAATATGAATTGACAAACACAAAAACATAGAGCAAAGAAGTAAAGGCCCATCCCGACACAATTGATATCATGAAGGATTCATTGCTAAACCATTAAAGCTACCCCCTCTCAACAAGCATTCTAATATATATTCAAAGGCATGACGCATGAGGAGTTCCAAAGTCGGATATGTTAGCAATGGGGAAGGTACCTGTTACCACAAAAGCCAAAATGGTTTGAAGAAGAATCTACAAAGGCTGAACTTTGATATGTGCTCATCCCAGATGACTCGCTATTTTTTTCAGCACCATTCATATGGGCAGATTCACGATGGCTAAGACAAGACTTATAATTCACACGGTAGTAAGGTTCAGTTGCATATGGACTAGAACCAACGGTGCTGCTACTACTATTACAAGTGCAGCTGGACTTGGTACTGACCAAGCTTGCTGCAGAAGGAGATGGACTGAGACCAGGACTAGGTGTTTTGGTCCCATTATCGACTGCTGCTATCCCCTGTTCCCATTGCTTGAAGCAGTAATTACATACCCTAATCATTTCCGGATCTTCACGACCAGCTCTTGGTTCATCAGATGGGACAAAAATTGAGTTTGTCGTACACTTGGCACAATAAACACGGCCATAAAGTCGACAATGATGCCTGCGATTAAATACTGTAAATTGGGAGTCAAACTTGTAGCATACCCTACAACTGTGATCAGGCATCCAAAAATCCCTCGACACTTTCAGAAGCTCACTCATAGGGATCCACGACTTTGTGTAAATATGGCCAGATTGTTTATTGTTAGGGCTGCCCATCTACAACTATCCCAACGGATCCCATTCATCACGATTCACTCATTTGCCACTCTCACAACCACGTCCGCAACCACAAAATCACTACCCTTAATACCCTAGCCATTATTAAAACCACAACAAATAAAATACACATGTACAATTAAGTTCCAGCAAAACTTAGGAATCCAAACATAAAAGTATTAATTGAAAGTGGAGGGAAACTTAGATTGGAATGACAACAAAAAAATTACAAATTTGAGCAACAATTACATGAAAAGCATAACATTAACATTTCCAAAAGAAATAATAAGAAAACTAAACTTACCAGGAATACTAACACCTCAAGTTGCTTCTTCTTCTTCAGTTAGAGATGTAACTTCTATTCACTGCTCGATACAATAAACCCACGAAATTCAAAAAAATAATAAAACTGATACCGATAGAAACCCTAAAATTAAAGCAATGAGCTAATTTTTATTGAGACCGATTAACACAAGAAAGGCAAGAATAGTGAGAATAAAAGTTCATTTGGATCTTCTAGCAACGGAAAATCCCATCAAGAAAACTGAATTACTCTTTAATTGAATAAAACTAAATCAACACGTTAAGTTTATACTTGTATGACAATAAAATACACTGAAGCTGCCCAATAGAGAAAAATAGAACACAAGAAAGCAAAAGCCGCTAACCTCCAGAGTTAATTTCGTGGCAAATTTGACGGCAATGGATGAAATGAAATGAGAAAAAATACACGATTTAATTTTCCAACAGAAAAAGGAAATTAATAATACGAAATAATTTACAACAAATTTCTTCGATTAACTTTGTTTTTCTCCCTCGGTTTCACGTTTCGCTTTATTTATGCATTCTTTTGGTTTTCCTGTGAAGTCTGTGCTTTTTGTTGTGTCGTTCTTGACTTCTCGTTTGATTGTTAGCTTCTTTTTTTTTTCTTTCTCCTTTTTGCTCATAACAACGGTCCTTTTCTTATAGACGGTAGCGGAACTAAAAATTTATTTAGGGTATTATCTTTTAAATGATAATTAAGAAAAATTAATTATTTAAAAAGAAACATCATTTTATTTATAAAGGGTGTACATTTTATATACTTTTAATTTTTTATATATAAATTATATAAAAAATACAATTTTTAAAATTTTTAGGTATTAATACACTCCAATTGTATATGTGGCTCTGCTCATGCTTCTAGGTTGTGAAGATAAGTTCTCTATTTTTTATATAAAATTTAAATTCTCTTCAATTTATCAAAATAAATATTTTATTTATCAATTTAGCAAAAGGGGAATATTTTATGTATTGGCGGTGAAAAATTTACTTTTACACAAGTACTTGAATTTTAGGATTTAGTGTTTAGGCTCTAAAAATAACATATGACAGTTTTAGAAGCCCGTTTGTGAAAAAAAAACTCACTGTTGATACATCAAATAATTACTCTAAGTGAAATTACACATCTAATCCTTTTTTATTACGTAAAGTTTTAACCTTATAAAGGTAAATACTAAAATTCGAATCCACACAAAATAATAATAAATATTATTAATTGCTCAATTAATTAATGAATCTCTAAATATTTAATCCTTTATCGTGTTGGATTATCAATAATTCGAACAATGAAATTGAACTGAGTTAAAAAGTGTCACACATGACAGTAAAAATACCTTTGATGTCCTTTCATTTTAAAAGTTGTATCAATTTAGTCTCTCTACTATTAAATTTAAATGGGTCAGTTTAATTTATATATTTTAGAGTCCGACTACGATTAGACAATATATCTCGATTGCCGTGCCAATATATTTAGAAGAAAAAAAGTAAAATTAATTATAGACACCAATCGTGATTTGGGGTATTAGATTATGTTAAGCTTCAAATTTTCATATCTTGTTTAATTTAAAAATATATATTTTTAACAATGTTAAGGTTTTAGATTCTTTAAAAATATATTTATGAAAAATGTGCTTTTTTTTAATTTATATATATTGTGTATTATGTGACACATCAGGTAGCATAGTGCTTAAAGCGCTTCCGCATCCATCGAAGCCTGGAGGGCTTGTCCAAGCCGTTGCCGAGCAGGAGTACTCGCAAGGCTGGTTGAAGGCTTACTTAGGCGCGGGAATCGACCGATTAGTGTCAAGGGCGTCTAAGGCCGCACAGATCACTAGGGTTGAGCCCTAGCCCCGTGACATAGCTTTTCGTTCAACGATAATATATATATATATACACACTTCTTTACATAAAAATAATAATTGTGGATACTTCAATAAATAGTTTTACTAAAAAGGAGATAATATTTTTAAGTAATTGGAGTTGGAATAATTTTATTTATTAAATATGTTTAGATTTTACTAAAGATTAAAAATAAAAGTATTAGGTGCATTGATAAGGCACATTGTACTCATAATGAAAGGATACATATAGCCCCTTAACCCGGTCTAGCCGCCAGACCAAACCAAGGAAGCTACATTAGGTTTGTCGAGGCAAACCGGAGAGTTACATCGAAACTCGACCTATTTTTTTTTTCCTTTTTTTATCTTGTCTAGATGCCAATTATTAATCGTACGTGTACATGCAACACTCAGGTATAACCCCTACTCAATCGGGCATCATTTTGACATCCAATTGATCACATTTGCAATTTAGGGACCAAATTGCAAATACATGAAATTTGCAGGATTTAAGCCACTTTTTAAAATACCAATCTTTAATCAGTCAGGTTCTGAACATTCATCTCAAATTTCATCTCAATTTGATCATTCAAGCTCATACAATCACATGGACAAGTTGAGAGGACTAAAATGCAATGAAAGCAAAACTGCCAAGCTAAAATTGCAGAAAACGACATCGGGTATCGGTACGGGTGTCACCATACCAATACGTATAAAACTGTCCCGTACCGATACGCCAAGGCAGGTATCGATACGCCATAATGAACTTACCTAACTTTTGAATTTTTTTAACATACGTACCGGTACGCTTACATGGGTATCGATACACGGGTTTGGATTGAAAAATTGAAATTCCAGAGGCTAAAACGTGTACCGATACACCATTTCCTGTATCGATACGCCAAGCCAAAAATGCCATGGCATACCGACACTCCATTTCGTGTACCGATTCCCAGACCAGAAAATGTCCAACCGTACTGATACGGTCCCTCGCGTATCGGTACGCCTGGACCTGTAATGTCACAAACTGCAGGTTTTTCATTCCAAAAGCATTCTCAAACCATTCTAACATACTCATAACATAACCTTAGCATACCACAAGCATTCAGGCTTCACAGATTCAACATCGTAATATGACATCGTCCATCAAAGAGATTATATAGGCATGCTTCCTAATTTCCATCCAAGCAACATGTCAAAAAGGTAAACCAGCATCAAAACAATATTTAAAGGCCATTTACAACCCAAAAGCAACTAAAGAAACATGCTCAAACATGGAGTTCCACAAAACATCTCCCAAAACACAATAGGTACTCCATTGCCCTTATTCATTATAGTCTAAACCAAGACATACTTTGGAAACAAGTCTTGCCAATATCCCCTTGCTTCCTGCTGCCTTCCAAGACCTCAATTATCTGCATTGATGGACAACAAAAGCGTAAGCACACAAGGCTTAGTGAGGAATGCTCGAAACAACCACCATCAATGCATTTAAAACCATTTATTTAACATCATCCTTTAAAAACATCATCATCATCATCATGCCCTTTTTGAAAACATGCACTTTATATCATTAAAACCAGCATAATAAACCATATGCTACATGTATCATTAATCAACAACAAATCCCATTGCTAACCCTCCACTTAAGCCTTCCCATGCATTACTACCAAATGCAAAGCTTAAGGAGAAACATGTATAAATCACATTATACAACATAAAACATTTCAATGATACATTAACAATTATATTGGCTTACAAGTGATCAGTATCAAGTCCATTAACAAAAGTGTTAATCGGATACACGGATTCAACAAGTGTTAACCCAACACTTCAAGCCATCTCAACCGGAATAGCGACACAATCACAATCGCGGTACAATAACAACCGGGTACACTTTCAACCCACAGAGAAACCCATCCCTCTCATCGGTTAGATGCTTAACCCCACTAACGGGAGTATTCGGTACCGTTAAACCCCTCTACCGTTAGGGTACTTGGATGGAGTATTCGGTACACAATATAAACCCCTCAACATCAAGATGACTTATTTTACAGTGCACTCAATCCTATGGTCGGCCAACTATATCCAATAACAATTTTAAAACCACATCACTTGCCAATATAATTAACCATTTAACATTTACCTCACTGTTTTAAACAATCATTAACCAAAACACTTTTCCAAAGCAACAACCATGCTTTAAACCACAAGTATAAACCACATACTTACAAGGATCACTTACCATGTGCATCCTTTAACATTTCATGCTTAAAACCAGTGTATCAAATACTTTAAAACATGCTTAAACAGTAGGTAACATGTAAATTAAAACAAGTGCATAAAACCATTTCAAACTAGCACGACCGAGAAAGATATCCGCTTTATACTTACTTCCGAGTCTAGGTAAGAGTTTCAAGCTCTACCATAACTCCCAAAACTCTGTTTCCAAAACATCAAAACGCTTTAAACCACGTTTTCACTCACTGATACGCGAAACCTCGATTTGCTGACGCGAAAACAAGCATCCGAAGCCTCCAAAGCTTCCCCGATCACTTCCGAATCCATCTCCCCTGTTTTAACCACATTACAACAGAGGATTAATGCATCTTCATGCATTTAAAACACTGCAACAACAGATCCTCACGGATTCACACATTCACCTCACAATTACCCAATCACAACAACCGAAAACACAATCTAATCCTTTCCAAACACAACCCATCCACAATCTATCAATCTAACATCACTTTTATCATCAAATAACATCTAAAAACAGAATCAAAACAACCTAACACCTCCAGCAACCAAACAACCACCACAACTCCATAAAACACACAATTCTAACAACCTAAACAATTAGAGATCCAAGAGTTTCGAGATTCCATTGTTAAAAACGACTTATCAACATTATTATACATCCATAATATGTTTAAAATCAATCTAAATCACTGGAAAACATATCTAATTCGGATCTTTTTCTATTTCATCAATTTTACCCAATTAAATCAATTAATTCAATATAAAAACACAAAATCAGATTATAAACCATAAATCAAGGATCAAATACTTGGGAATATCAATAAAGAACCATTCAATAGAGGAGATCACAGATCTTACCCCTATTGTGTGATGTCTCCCTCAATTGGCTTGTTTAAAGCTAGGAAAACATAAGATTTCAATGAGGTTTTGTAAATCAAAGTCAAATAATCAATCGTAGATCAAGAATCTAAGTAAAAAGGATCCCTCGACTCTGGTTTTTGATGACAACTTGGGTGTTTGGCAGAAAAGAAGTTGAGAGAAAAGTTACGTCAATTTTCATTAAAACCAAATAACTACCTTTAATATCTAAAATCTCTTTTAATTAACTTTTAAAACACGTGTTAAAATGATTTAATTGAAGGGAGAAATCACCATCAAAAACTTGGTAAATTAGCTCCTTAAGGATTCTAAGAATTTGACCCCTTTTTATTTTAGTCACTTTAAAAACAGTTTTCAAACATTGCATTTTGGTCACTAGCCAAAATGTCATACCTCCAAATCTCATTTTCCAAAATTGATTTCACCAATATTAATCATATATTAAAACATGATTTGTAACCATTTTCCATATTTTTATCTCACCGAAAAATACACGGTCCCGAATCCGACTCGAATCTCTAACCCGATCCACCGGACCGTCTAACACACCTCAAAACCGCTAGGCCCAAAATCGGGGCGTTACAATACGAGTTTAAACCTTGGAGACTACATTGTTGGGAGGGACAACCTCACACCCCGAATATAGACCATAAAATAGACATACATGTTAAAAAAACAAAATTAAAAAAATGAAACTTATTATAGTACCACGAAAATATTTAAGAACGATGATCGGGGAAACTTCATGAACTTCATTAACTCACAATTTTGCCTTTGCAATGATATGAGGCAATCACGCATGGCACGTTACCATTACTAATTGAGTGAGTCATAGAGTTTGATAAGCCAAATGCCCAAAAAGTCATTTTGAGAGTTTATTTTAGTTTTTATGATTATCTGAATTTGTGTCATGAATTATTTCGACGTCAATTTAATTATAAAAAAATTAAAATATTACATTAATCTAACATGATAAAATTTTAGGATTTTATATAATATTCAGGGTTTGAATATTGTCGTTACGAGGAGAACAAACTAGATCAGAGGATTTTTTGAGCTTTTGTTAGATTAGGTATCGAATATTACATAAAAACACTAAACATTTTTATGTTGATATATGAAAATTAAATCAAATAACTAAAATTTACATGTATAATAATCGAATATATATTTGATAAAGGGTCATATATATATATTCTTTATTGTTTCACCTATGATCATTCATCAAAGAAAATTATTTTTTTACATAAAATATGTTTTCTTTCACTCATATAGTACGTTGATATATTTTACTACAATAAATGTTTTTGTTAATTTTATTTTTGCCCTCCCGATTCTTTCAAATTTTTTTATTTAACTAATCCTGGATTGATTCGCGCACACTTGAGTTTTGATAGGTGAGTTTTCCCAACGAAAAATTTTTGAACATAAACAAAATCTTGAACTCAAAACATACTTAAAAAATATCAAACAACTTACCTTTTAACTAACATATAAATATTGATTTTTTTTTATCATGATTAAATATTGAGTTTTCATTCTATTTATACAGAGAGATTTCATAATTGCGTCTAAAAATCGGGCATTGACTTTAATATATTCACGAAATTATATGATTGGAGATGTATTTTATAAACAAATTATTAAATTATAAATTTTTACCATTAAGCTAATATTTAGAATACAAAACTTGGTTTTCAATCGTCTCATATATGCACTTCGGATAAAAACAATAAATTCCACGTGGAATATATTAATAAACTTTTAATTATACTCCAATGTAACAGTTCTGGATTGTGGTACTAGGAACATGTTTCAAAACCAATGTTCAAAATCACATATATATGATATTTAATAAGCGCAAATGAATTAAAAAAAGAAAAAAGAAAAGCATAAATCAAGAGATGGCCGAAGAAACAAGAAGACAAAAAAGGAGTTGAATCCTGGGAGTCGCAGTTTAAAATTCTGTTAAGAAATGGTATTTAACGGAAGATTCAAGAGCAAAAGATTGATGCTGTTGATGATGATGATCATGGAAATGATAATGACAACCTCGGACAATGAGAATAGAACCAACCAGTCCAGGTCCTGAATTCGTGTCCGAATCAAGAAACCAAAGAAAGAAAGAAAGAATCCACTCCTTATGAGAATCTTTATAGTAATCCACTAATCGTGCGGAGTAGGAGATTTGTTAATGTCAAGAACACAAAAGCAGGAGCAAATAAAGAAGAAAATTTAACTATTCGCGATGAAGTTTATATGCTTGGAAGGCTTTTTAATATCAAAAAACGTGAAACTTAAAGAAACAGAATTTAATCAACATATGGGTATTTTTCTCATTTTGTGGGTTTCCCTGATCAAACGGTTCAAGGGATTTTTGTTTTTGACTTGGATTAGATATACGGAAATGTGATTGGGGAAAAGGAAACTGTAGTTATTAAAATGCAAACTGACAACAAAGAGAAAAAGAAAAAAAAGAGAGGGGACTGGGCTGTTTGATTTTTAATTAAACTATCGGAAAAAAGTTTTTAGTTGCAATTATTTATTGCGCGATTTTGAATTTTATCGGATTTTGATTTTCGTTTTTTATTTTAATTTATATTTTTTATTAGGTGAAAGAAAGATGTGTCCTTTCGAGGTTTCTTACTTGAGATTTCTTTATTATTAGAGCGAGTCTTCTAAACTTAGGGTTATTTCTTCTTCTTTTTGGGTACTTTTTGATTATTGTTCTTTGGGAGCGTTTCTGTTTTTTTGGGGGATTTTCTCGTTATCCTCGTTTTTGGTAATTTGCTCATTTTGGTTCCCGATCCCCTTAGATAATCTCATCTGGGTCTGTGGGTTTTCTTCAAATTTTGAAGTCGTCAGCTTTGGTATTTTAGGGATTTGAAGTGTCTGTGAGTGCAGGGCGAAGTTCCATTTTGGCTCTCCGGTGGAATTTTGGAAATTTCTGAGATTTTGAGAGGTGGGATTTTTTAGTCATCTGGTTTGCAGCAAGCTTTTTAGGGTTTTCATTTGATTTCACTCTAGTATTTTGGGTTATTTAGATTTTTTTAAAAGCAGGCATTGGTGTCTTATACCTAGTGGCAAGCCTGAGTTTTATTGGTTCTGCGTTCTGGCATGTTTGCATGATGTTTAATGTTCAAGGGTCTTTGAAGAACCATTGCAGTCTACTTGCAGTTCTTAGTAGTAGTAAAGTTTCTGATAATAAACATAGTCAGCAAACTTCTGATCATAATCCGAGATACCCATTTCCAGAGCTTGCTTCTTCAGGGCGCCTCGAGGTATATAACTAATATTAATAGTCCAACAATTTTTGAAGCTTAAACGTTTTAGCTTAAAGTTATTACAAAGTTGTGACATTTTCATGTGTGTGAGTGAAGGTTCAGCTTCTCAACAATCCTAGCATTGATGAGTTCCGGCGGGTTCTTGAATCTTCAGAGCCAAATATTGTTTACTTTCAAGGGGAGCAGAATGCAGATGTCGAAGACATTGGCTCTCTGGTTTGGGGAGATGTTGATTTGTCTACTCCAGAAGCCTTTTGTGGGCTCTTTGGTTCCACATTGCCCACCATTGTTAGTGATGCATGATTTTGTTACTTTAATTGCTCTCTAGAGTTTATTATTTGATTTTGTTCTCCCTGAAAACATATGATAAATGTGTTAGAGATGCTGAATAGGGTTGATTTTCCCCTGGTGTGTGTGCTTATATATTTTCCCTTTTAAGTTATTTTTACATTCATTTTGTCCTATTTAGTGTCTTCTTTGTACAAGTTTTGCAGGTTTTAATGTTTATTTAAAGTTGTTAATCATTATATATGTTGAATTAATCTATTCTCAAATGTTTGTAGGTTTATTTAGAGATCCCCAATGGTGATAAATTGGCAGAGGCACTTCACTCCAAGGTAAAACGATTTATCATGGTCATGGGCAAATGGTTGAAATTCATTCTTTATGCTTAATAAAAGTTGATATTCATTTATCCTTGCCAGGGAGTCCCTTATGTTATATATTGGAAAAATACATTCTCACGATTTGCAGCCTGTCATTTTCGTCAAGCACTTTTATCAGTGATACAAAGGTACATCTTCTGCTTCTACTTATATATATATAAAGCGTGGACAGCTTTCTCGACCTCCCTGAATAGTGGCTGTATTGTGTTAGTTGTCCAGAGAGGTTGCTGCCACTGCTGTTAATTTCCGGAATTGGTTGATAATTCAAAGTTATGTACTCCATTTTAGATAAACTTCACCTTGTTTATTTACCTACAAACTGGAAGAAATTTTACTTAGAAGCAGTACTAAAGTTTTGCAGTTTGGTCTATTGCAGTTCATGTAGCCATACCTGGGATGCATTCCAACTTGCCCATGCTTCTTTTAGACTGTACTGTTTATGGAACAACAATATTGCCTCTTCCGATAGTCAGAAACAAAGTGTTAGGCCAGGCCATGTTTGCTTGGTGACTCTCCTAAGATTGATGTTTCTCAACCGGAAGTCGATATGCAAGAGGAGGATGGCTCTCTTGAAAACCTTCCTGCCATAAAGATATATGATGAGCATGTTAATATGAGGTTTCTTGTTTGTGGATCACCACGCCTGTTGGTAGGTTTGAGTTTTTCCTTGTTCAAAAAATAATCATATGCATATTTTGTTCATCCTGTTTTATATTGGTTATTATTGTGTGCCCTGCAGGATGCATCCCTATTGGGATCTTTGGAAGATGGACTTAATGCCCTCTTGAGCATAGAAGTAAGTTCATACAAGTGCTTTTTTCCCCTTGGATGTATCTCTTTAGTTTATTTCAGCTTATATGTTTATTTCCATTTTCCACTATCATCTTTTGAACATCATAATCTAGGAGATTAAATTAGTTATTGCTGCATCTAAATTGGTTAGAGTCACTTGGTGAGTTTTTAATGCCAAAGACAGCACAAGATCTTCTATTCCTTCTTCCCATTTTTAACAGTTGCACTTCTCCATCTTCTCATCCTAAATGTTCCAAATGATAGTTTTATTAGAATTTAGTTCACCTGATAGTCTTAAAAAGCATTATGATGCTAGTGTTCATTGCAAAGTTCAGTTTTTCTTGGAAAGATCAACTAGCTGAAAAAAGAGTACTGACATGATTTGCAGGGTGTTCATATATCATCACCTTGATAATCAAAATGGCATGACAAAAATTTATTAATGAGATCAATATTATTTTGCATGCTCTCAAATTGAGTTGGATATGGTTGCACATACGGTGGTTTTCTGTAATAGGGCCTTATGACATGAAATTGGAGACATATATTCAATTGTTTGATGTTCATGTTCACATGGGAAAACATCAGCATATATTCTCATGATTGTATAATTGTGGGTGTGGGTGTAAGTTTATCCGAGTAAGAAGTAGTGTTGTAAATAATTCTAGTTTAGTAATTGTACTTAAAGTCTACTACTTAAGATATTAGAGTTAGTAGTTAAATGTATCTAAGACTCCTAATGTAACTAAAAGTCCTACTCTTGGAGTCTTTAAAAGAGTCTATAACTAAGTATTATGTGAAAAATATAAAAATTGAATACAGAATACACAAATTCTGTTTCTTTACATGGTATCAGACTAATTTTGGTCCTATCACAAAATTCCCTTGATGGAAAAACAACCTCAATCAACATTGAGTGAGCTACAATCTTCCTCAACCTCACCTGTCAATCTGGCAGATTTTTCAGAAGTAACAGGTTCAACTGTTACTTTTCACAGATTTGTGGGCCATAATTATCTTGAATGGTCACAATTTGTTAAAATTTTTCTTGTCAGCCGAGGAACCCTAGGGTATATTATTGGGAAAATTAAAAAAAACCCTCTACTGATGACCAAGGTTTTGAAAAGTGGGCTCAAGAGAATGGCAGGGTCATGTCTTGGTTGCTCAACTTCTTTATGAAACAGCCAGTGAAGTGTGGAATGTTGTTAAAGAAACCTACTCTAGCACCAACAACAATTTTGAGTTGTTTGGAATTGAAAGCAAGGCCTCTAATTTTAAGCAGGAAGGGATGACTGTTACACAGTTTTACACTACTCTAACAAACCTATGGCAGCAACTAGATTTATATGAGGCAAATGAATGGGAGACTGCCAATGATGCTGCTTTATACAGAAAAATCACTACGCAAAAGAGGATTTTTCAGCTCCTGAATAGGCTAAATAGAGAGTGGGATTGTGTCAAATCCAGAATCCTTAGCTGGAGCCCTTTACCAACTCTTAGGGAAGTGTTCTTCGAGGTCAGAAGAGAAGAAAGCAGAAGGTCATGTTTGATTCCTGAAACTAATGTTCCTGAAAGCTCTACTTTGATTACTCAGACTTCTTCTACTCAAAAGAGAAGGGGGAAAATGGTGTGCGACTACTGCAAGAAACCATGGCACTTGAAAGAAAGTTGTTGGAAGTTACATGGCAAACCAACAGATTGGAAACCTCCAGTCCAGAAGGCACCTAGGGAGTCCTGCTCCAATGCAGCCACAACTAATCAACCAAGTGGTTTCACTAAACAACAGATGCTAGAGCTGCAGCAATTGTTTAACAAATTCAATGGTAGCAGTGAAGGGAATCTTGCTTTAGTAGAGGATGAAGGTACCCAACACAAATCTTCCTCCACTACTCTTCTTTCCACTACAACTACAGCTACTTGGATAGTTGACTCTGGTGCTTCTAACCACATGACTGGTAACAGAGAACTATTCTCTAATTTTACTTCTTCTTGCTCAAAGGGTTCTATTTAAACAACTAATGGTTCCCTCGCATCAATTAAAGGCACTAGTTCTGTCCTTATAAACCTCCACTACTGTTCTTTCTGTTTTACTGATAAAGAATGTTTTTTTACAGGCACTGGCTTCGAGGAAGAGGATTGGCAATGCTAGGTTGCTAGATGGTCTTTATGTTCTTTCCAGCACCAACACTTCTGCAAATATTCCTTCTCCATATTGTTTTAATTCCTTAAGATAGATTGATATTGTTATGCTATGGCATTTTAGGTTAGGCCACCCTAGCTTTCATTACCTTGCAAAAATGTTTTCACATTTGTTTAATAATAAAAAACCATCTTCTTTCAAATGCCATATTTGCCCACTTGCTAAACAAACAAGAGCTCATTATTTACCCTCCTCTCATAAACCCTTACATCCTTTCTCCTTAATTCATAGTGATGTTTGGGGTCCTTTGAAGGTGAAGAATGTTAATGGAAGTAGATGGTTTGAAACCTTCATTAATGATCATAGTCGAACTACTTGGGCTTACTTGTTGAGAGAAATCAGAGGTGTCTACTGTTTTTCAGAAATTTTACAACATGGTAGAAACACAGTTCAAAAGCAAAATTCAGATTTTTAAATCTGATAATAGGGGTGAATTTATTAGAAGTCACTAGAGCTTTAATATTTACAAATCATGTTCCAAAGTATTTGTGGGGTGAAGCTTTGTTAACAGTTGCATACCTTATTAATAGGATGCCTAGTAAAGTTCTAAATTTTCAAACACCTAGATGTTTTCTTAGAAGGTTTTTCACTTTTTAGACCATTGTCTTCCATTCTTCTCTTGAGAGTATTTGGGTGCACTGTTTTTGTGCAAAATTTAGATCCGCTAGGACTAAACTTGATCCAAAGTCTTTTAAGTGTGTTTTGGTAGGTTATTCTTCACTAAAGAAGGGCTACAAATGTTATCACCCACCTACTCGAAAATTCTTTACTTAAACCTTACTTTTTTTGAACATGATCCTTATTTTCCCAAGGCTGCAACTCAGGGGGAGAATTATATTTATTTCCCCAAGTTCTTGTTGAAATTCCCAGTCCTTCGCCTACTTCTCCAAATACTACTTCACCAATGTCTACTCTTGTTACTCCACAAAACCTACTTAAATCAACATTACAACCTCCTAAACCTCTACAGGTTTATACCAGAAAAAGAAGGAAAATTCTTGAGACCATTTTTGCAATTTGGTATTTGTTGAGAATTGGACTCGAGTCCGGCTGCCTGTGAAGAAAATGGGGGTAATGACTCAACTGATATTCCTTCTCATTTGCTTGAATTTGAATGTGCCTATTGCTAAGAGAAAAGGAGTTGAGACAGTGTACTAAATACCCTATTCAGAAGTATGTTGTTTATGGGAAGTTGATGCCATCATTTAAAGCATTTATAGCTTGTTTAGATGAAGAACAGGTTCCTAAAACCATTGAAGAAACCCTTCAGTGTCCTAAGTGGAGAAGGGAAGTTGAAGAAGAAGTTGAGGCACTGAATAAGAACAGTACCTGGACTATTACTGATCTTCCTCAAGGTAAAAAACCAGTTGGTTGTAAGTGGGTATTTGCTATTAGATTTAATTTTGATGGCAATATAATGAGGCACAAAGCAAGGCTAGTTGCTAAGGGCTTTACACAGACCTATGGAGTTGACTATAAGGAGACTTTTGCTCCAATAGCTAAACTTAATTATGTTAGGATTTTATTGAGCTTAGCAGTGAATTGTGATTGGAATTTACATCAACTTGACATTAAAAATGCTTTTCTTAATGGAAAGCTGGAGGAAGAAGTTTATATGCAGATTCCACTAGGACTAGAGGATGATGGAAATAGCCAGAAGGTTTGCAAGCTCAACAAATCACTCTATGGCTTGAAACAGTAACCAAGGGCTTGGTTTGAGAGATATACTAGAGTTATCTTGAAAATGGGTTACAAACAGTCCTTGTCTGACCCTACATTGTTCTCTAAGGTAACCTCAAATAACAAAAGAGTTAGCTTGATAGTTTATGTGGATGATATAAACCTAACAGGTGGCGATGATGATGAGATTTGTCCACTAAAGAAACTGCTCAACAAAGAATTTGAGATTAAAGACCTAGGAAAACTCAAGTATTTCCTAGGCATGGAGGTGGCTAGATCTGGCAAGGGACTGGTCATTAATCAAAGAAGATATGTTCTGGATTTGCTTGAAGAGACTGGGTTAATGGGCTGTAAACCAGCAAATACTCCTATGGATGCTAGTCTGAAATTTAGCAAAGCAGAATTGGGCCCTAAGGCAAACAAAGGGTTATATCAAAGGTTAGTAGGGAATTTGATCTACTTATCCCTAACTTGACCAGATACCTCCTTTCCAGTTAATATTATTAGTCAGTATATGACTGACCCTAGACAAGAACACATGGAAGCTGCAAAAAGAATATTGAGGAGACAAGAACACATGGAAGCTGCAAAAAGAATATTGAGGTATTTGAAAGGCACACCTGGACATGATTTGATTTTTAAGAAGAGCCTTGACAGAAATGTAAAGGTGTTTTCAGACTCAAGTTGGGCTAGTGAACTCACATATAGAAGGTCTACAAGTGGTTATTGTACTTCGTTTGGGGGTAACTTGGTGACATGGAAAAGCAAAAAAGCAAACAGTGGTCTTAAGAAGTAGTGTTGATGCTGAGTACAGGGCTCTAGCCTTAGGAATGTGTGAGGGGATTTGGCTACTTAAACTACTTGAAGAACTTGGAATGTGTCGTGATAAAAAATTTGAGATTGTTTTGTGACAATCAGTCCGCAATCCAGATTGCTAAAAATCCAATACAACATGATCAGACAAAACATGTTGAGATAGATAGACACTTCATAGCAGAGAAACTCACAAGTGGAGTTGCATCACTATCCTATGTTCCAATAGAGGAACAAGTGGCAGATATACTTACAAAGGCTCAGCCAAAAGTCCTGTTTGATAAATTTATGTTCAAGCTGGGATTATACAATGTATACCCACCAGCTTGAGGGGGAGTGTAAGTTTATCCGAGTAAGAAGTAGTGTTGAAAATAATTCTAGTTTAGTATTTGTACTTAAAGTCTACTACTTAAGAGATTAGAGTTAGTAGCTAAATGTATCTAGGACTCCTAATGTAACTAAAAGTCCTACTTAGAGTCTTTAAAAGAGTTTGTAACTAAGTATTATATGAAAAATATAAAAACTGAATACAGAATACACAAATTCTGTTTCTTTACAGTGGGTGTGTGAGCATCAGCTGTGCTATTACTTTTATTCCGTTTTTAACCTCTTATTAACTAGAAGGCTATTGTTTCAGATACGTGGGAGCAAACTCCATAACCGTGCGAGGTATCAATAACTTTGAGCTTAGTTAAAGTTTCTTTTGGGAGAATGTTAACTTTTTTTGGCTTTGTTCAGGTTTTGAGGTTGAGTGTTTGTGACTTTGATCTTTTCTTTTATGAACTTCCCATTCCCCATCTGCTGCTACATCCAAGCTCCTTTTGTGTAATTATCAACATATTAACGTCATCTATTTTATAGTGCTCCTCCACCACCATTTCAAGCTGGGACATTTTCTCGTGGTGTAATGACCATGCGTTGTGATTTCTTAACCTGTAGTTCAGCTCACATATCACTTTTAGTTTCTGGCAGTGCACAGACTTGTTTTAATGATCAGGCAAGTAATTCTGATCAGGTTAATTGCTAGTGTTATTTCTTTTAGTCCACACCTAACAGTCTTGTTTTGCTGTCTCAGCTGTTGGAAAATCATATAAAAAATGAGCTTATCGAGAATAGTCAGCTAGTCCATGCACAGTCAAACTCTGATGGAAGCAAAATGTCTTCATCTGAGCCTCGCAGATCAACCTCAATTGCCTGTGGTGCAAGTGTGTTTGAAGTGTGCTTGAAGGTTCCCACATGGGCTTCGCAGGTCTGAATTTTCTTTTTAACCATCTTTTTCTTGCTATAACAATTTCTTTTTATTATATGTTTCATCCATGCCTATTGCATGTGCAGTTATGGGTGCTTCTGTAAACTCTTGTTTGTTCTTTTTACCATAAACTTCATTAGATGTATAGATAAACATTTGAAGGAGAAACTTTTACTGAATTATTTTTTGAGAAATACTTATGTTATGAAGCCTTTTTCATGATGGTAATCTTGTTTGACTTAGCTTGACTTATATTTTTGTAATCATGATCTGTTTCTGGGAATGGTTTAACAGATTTTGAGGCAACTTGCACCAGATGTATCCTACCGCAGCTTAGTTATGCTGGGGATTGCTAGCGTTCAAGGGTTGTCGGTTGCTTCTTTTGAAAAAGATGATGCAGAACGCCTGCTTTTCTTTTCTGCGAGCCAGGGCAAAGATCCCCTCTGGGATAGTTCTATAATTACCAGATCTCCCATCTGGTTGGTGCCTCCAGCACCTTGTCGGAAAAGGTCAGAGTCAATTAGGGACACTAAACCTCTAAACTGTACTATCATGGAAGGTGTAAATGGTAATGCAAGACTGAAACTAAATGTTTCTGCTATGAGGCCAATTCCTCATACCCATCGCCATAAGATGCTCCCCTTTTCTGGATTTTCTGAGGCTGAGAGATATGATGGTGACCAAGGAAAGGTTAACTTGCCAGTAGTGCCTGTGAAGCAACCTGCTCCTATTACACATCGGAAAGCATTGTCTACTTCTTATCAGGCCCAGCAGATTATTTCTTTAAATCCATTACCTCTTAAGAAACATGGTTGTGATCGAGCACCAATACAGGTTTGCTCTGAGGTTAGTCATCTTCTCTGAGTTCAAGAATTTGTTAATATGGTGTCCGTGTTTGGGGTTCATTTACACATTGTGGTGCAAGATTATGATCTATGCTAAGATGCATATGCCTTTATGGATATTTTTCTTGAACTTTACCAGTTTTTATCCACTCTAGCTAATAGGGCCTGCAATATCTCGATTAGGAATGTCATAGTTGATGCTCTGATGTTACTAAAAGGTTATCATGTATGCCACCAGATTTAGTAAAAAATTGTTAAGTATATTGCTTGTCCGGTGTAATTGTCTATTATGACATGCTCAGATATAGAGATGAACTAGCACTTTGATGATGAAGTTTTCATAGAAAATGTGTTGTCAGAAAAAGCTTCTTATTTTTATTTCCAATGTAGATTCTTTATATCTCAGTCACTGTAATGAAATTTGATGGCTTCTTTCTCTAGTTATTGCTGAAGACGGGAAAGACAAAGATCTATTTTCCCCCCTTATATTCAGCCTTCTTTATGTTATTGGAATGTGCTTATCATTTATGCTTAATCGTTTATGTTTATGAGAGAGAATTTGAAATATTTTTTCTAAAAGAAAGTCGTGGCTTGTTTTCTCTGTTATAACTCTTTGTCGATCTGCTTTCCTCACCATGAACAAAGAAAAGTGTTTGGGTGGATCTCACGAATATTAGAGAAGTAATAGTGAAGCTTGCTTGATTTAGTATCTTTGTGAGTACATTCATCTAATATATATTTTTATGCCTGTTGGTTTATTTTCTGGCAGGAAGAATTTTTGAGAGATGTGATGCAGTTTCTGATTCTTCGGGGACATACTCGTCTTGTTCCTCAAGGTGGGTTAGCTGAGTTTCCTGATGCCATTCTGAATGCAAAGCGTCTTGATCTTTTTAACTTGTATAGAGAGGTAAGCCATTCTTTTTTGTAAATATGATTGAAGATCTCGCAAAAAAGTCATATTGAAAGATGCTTCTTACAGGTGGTGTCAAGAGGAGGCTTTCATGTTGGGAATGGCATAAATTGGAAGGGACAAGTTTTTTCGAAGATGCGAAATCACACATTGACAAATAGAATGACTGTATGTTTTCAAGTTGTCAGCCTTGTAGTTTCCTTCTGATAATATTTTTATTGATATAGTTCTCAGTTCTTGTAGAGCTTCACTAAAAATGATAAATCCTATGTGTTGTTTCAACTGTTGTCTTTTTTATCTTAAGTTCTTCAAATGACATTTCATGTTTTTGTTGTATGTTGTTTCTTTCTATCGAGTTTTAGACTTTTAGCTTCTTGTTGTAGAACTTTTCTAATGTCTGTATGACTTAATGGTTCTTATAATCTTATTCCTTTAATTACTTAGGGAGTGGGCAACACTCTGAAAAGACACTATGAGACTTACCTTTTAGAGTACGAATTGGCTCATGATGATGTCGATGGAGAATGCTGCTTGTTGTGTCACAGGTCTCTCTCTCTCCCTCACACACACACAACAACCACGTTACATGAGCACAGTGAGTTTGAAGTAATGACTTTGGACAGTTTTTGTGTGGCAACAGTAGCGCAGCAGGTGACTGGGTAAACTGTGGAATTTGTGGCGAGTGGGCTCACTTTGGCTGTGATAGGCGGCAGGGTCTTGGAGCCTTTAAGGTACCTTCTCAGAACTTTCTTTTCAAGTGACATGCGTATTGGCTAAACAAATTTATAAAGAGAACCAGCATCAGAGTAGCGTAAACTATATTTTGTATGAGATCAGCAGAAGTGTGCTATAACCGCAACTAAAAATATGTTTGCAATGTGCTGAAGCACTTAATATAAGACATTGTATAATACTACCATCATTTTTTTTGCAATTTCGAGTCATTTCTGTTTCCTTGGTTGATTTTTTCTATTGGATTGCAAGTAACTTGATATATCCATCTTCTAAATGGCAGGATTATGCAAAAACAGATGGGCTGGAGTATGTTTGTCCACACTGTAGCATCTCAAATTTCAAGAAGAAACCCCACAAAACTGTGAATGGTTATTGACAAACCTTTGACTCACTTTAGGTTCCCCTCCTCTCAACTTAGAATTATGGCTCTTTTAGTTTTAATTTCATTCTTTTTTGCTCCCCCCCCCTTTCCAATATTCTGCATAAGATAAAAGGCACGGTATTAGGAATGTAATTCTTGTATTGTATTGACCCCCCATTGTTGTTCCCATATATGGATCATGCCATTGAGCAGGCCCCCCCAATATTTTGTATTCTGCAAAACAGAGATCAAAGAAGAGTTAACTGTAGAATATATTCGTATTTTGTTCAACGAGCTAGTTTTTGCCCCACTATTACTAGTAGGCTGCCCTCTTTCAATGTTGCTTTTTGGTGCATTGGTTTGGGAAGATCTTCCATTCAATGATTGTTGGCGCTGGGTTTAATTCAGGTAGAACAATTTTTTTTTTTTTTTTTCAGAGGACTAAATTGATTTTTTTACTGAGGGTTAAATTGACCCTTAAGGCTTGTTTGGGAGGATGGGATTGATTGTTTTTAATACGAAGAAAGTGTCTAGTTTGAGTTTGTATCAACCAATGAATATGATGAAACAATTATTAGGCAAAAAGGGAACAAAGAAAAGAAATATTAGGTTAGTTGACGTATATTAGTGGTCTAGTTTGCTTCCTATGGTTTTGGGATTCTGTCATTTGGCGGTGTAGAGTTTTGAAGGTGCCGCTGCTCCAACTGCTGCAGTTGGAGTTTTGAACAACCCCATTGTCAATCTCATTATCTTATGATATATCAACGTTATGATATATGATTTTCTTATTTGATATTGTCAATCTTATTTTATTTTAATAATAACAATAATTCAATTACTGGTTGATTATGTGTTGGGGATAATTTTTGGGGTAATGTTGTATAGGGATTTTTATTGAGGATAATGTCTATTTTTTATAACCTTTGGCTATATAGTCATTTCAAATATTATTTTTTTGAGTTATCATTTCTATCTTCAATGTTTTATTTAGATACAAAATTTGGATTGCAGAAAAAAAATAGTGGTTAGGTTTTTATTGTCAGTTAATTAATTATTTTTATTTGTGGATGAACTATTTTTTTGCTTAAACATAAATGTTTTTTTTTAAAAAAATTAACAATTTTTTTTTGTGGCAGAAAAAATAATATGAAATCGTTGAGTATTTTAAAAAAGAATAGGGCTAAAAATAATTATTTAGTCAAACATTAAGGGTATTTTAAATTAAAATTGCCTGAAGTTGGCATTGCGGCAGATAAACAATTTGAAATAAAAGAAAAACACCCCAAATCATGAAAAAAAAATAATATTATTGCTGCAAAATACCCATATGTGTTGGTTAAACATTATAAATTTTCTTAGAAATTTGCATGTGTTGTTTTTTAAAAATGATTTTTATTGTTAAAAATCTAAGAAATACGTGTTGTTTTGTTCATCTCCGTGTTGTTTTGTTCATCTCCTTTAAAAAAATACTAACGACGATCGGATTGGGTTAATAACAGCCGTAGCAGGAAGCAGATCCACAGCCGTAGCAGAAAGCAGTTCCACACCTGTTTTATGCATAACCAAGTTCATAAAACGAACATAAAAGATAAAACGTAAAACAAAACTACACTTGTTGATGATGAATTTGTAATAAAAATTTAAAACAGATTAAAAAAGGTTTTCCATACCCAATTTTCACTTCTTACATTACTTAGAAGCTTGCAATAAATATGATACCTAAACAAGACCAATGTGCACCAAATAACTAAGAAAATTTTGCTCATGTATTGAGCTGACAATTTAGCAATTCTAAAACAATGAATAATGCTTGTTAAAATTCCCTCATTCAAACAGTAGCAATCAAACCCAGAACCATAAAACATATGCAGGTAGCAAAGTAAACCAAATATAAGCCACAAAACTAAAAAGAAAAGGAAAAGAAACCTGAGAAACAAAGCTAACCTGCATCTCATGTAGCTACATCCACGGGTTCTCTCAACAACGAACCTACAGTTAGGGCACCTAACCCACTTCTTTTTCCTAGCAAGCTTCATCAACATGATATCTTCTCTATCCCTTTCATCTTTATGCAACTTTTGAAATTCCCTGCATTTAATCTCAGCATGCCAAGGAACCTTACACTGTGCACAAAAAGTCTCCTACAACTAGGGCATTCTGATTCCTTCACAGCCTCTCCCCCATCATCAATCAAAAGCGTAGAACAGTCTTTGAAAGGACAGTAAAACGTTTGAGACCCTAAAACCATGGCCTCGCATAAAGCATCCCCCCACCTATCAAAAACTTCTTTCGGAAGTATATTGCGACAGTACTCGGGTTCTAATAAACCGTCACAGTTCATAACTGGGCAACTTATACCCGTAATGTTGTCTTGTAATTTGGAAGCAACGTATTTGATCATGCAATCGGTACAGTAAGCGTGAGAGCAGCCTTTTATGTTAAACAATTGGTTTGCTTGCTTGGGTTCGACGCAGATTTCGCAGATAAACGATGGGTCTTGGTTAGATTTGGAGTTTGATGACTCCCCGGGTTCAGAAATGGAGTGATCGGTGAAGGGTTTCTTTCCTTTTTCACGCTTTTTACTGAAAGGAGTGTTTGGGGCTCGGAATCAAGTAGGAACAAATCATCATTGCAGTCGGCGAGATCTATGGAGTTACTAACCGAGGCTATGGTGGAAAGCTTGATGGCAAGTCGGAGGTCCCATTCTTCTGTGTACTGTTCAACGGAGATTGCGTTGTTTTTTGAGTTGCCTTTGTCTTTAATGGGTGTAAAATAAAATGAATCGCTTTCGAGGTCAAAGATCTCAATCCCCTGTGGAAATTCTGGTCTTTTTCGCTTCTTTATTGATATTTCTTCATCGATGGGATGGACGGTCATGATGAAGAAAAAAATAGCGTTTCTTGAATTTCAAATCTGAACCCTGTTTTTATTTTCTTCTGGGGATTTATTAATTTTTTTAAGAATTTCTCTGGGGATTTTAATAGTTTTTCATAAGATAAAAAGTTGTTTTAAATATGATATTAAAAAATACTTTTGATAAGATAAAATAATTTATTTTAGATGTGATGTAAAATATTATCAATATCATTTGAGTAATATATTTATATTATTTTAATACATTAATATTAATATTAGTGTTAAGTAATATTAATAATATTGAAATACTATATAATTATGCAAATATAAATCTTAGTGTAACAATCAATATTTATATAGTTTAGATTTTAAGAAATATTATTAACATTAATCTAGTAAGATGGAACACTAAATCTTTTAAATAAGATTAGATGTTTAAATTAAAGTAAAAAACTAATTATCGTAATAAAAATATTAAATCTAAATTAGTCAACTAATAAATTGAATGGCAACGATCACCTCCAAAGGTTGGTTACATTGTGTATGAGGACGCTCGAGATTTTGCTGTACTCTACCAAATAGAAAGAAGAAAAAAAAGATTGCTTTGTTATTTATTTATTATATAACTTTTTGCATGGAATAAGAATAAGAATAAGAATGAGAAATATTTACAGGGTAATTGAATGGTTTGTTTTACAACTATTCATACATATTTGACGCTATGCGAATTTGACTTGTAAAATGGACAAAAGAATATAAGTTACTCGTCCATTATATATGCATTCCTTCATCCACATGCACGTAAACAACCTGTACAGTCAGATCATCCATGGCAAGAAATGCACCATGCATTCGAGTTGTTGCTTGTGAAGTTGTTGCTTGTTTCACAAGCTACAGCACCAAATGAAGAATGCTGTTGGAACTAACAACGTAGGCTAGAGTAGAGATTACCCAGAGCAGTATACAGGGGCTCAGCAGCCTTTGGTCTGTCCACGGTCCCGTGTAGTATGTCGGCAGTGGTGAGATACGGATCACCATAGAACCGTAGGTTGGCATCCATTCTTGTTGTAACGATGTTTCCTTCTAATGACACACCGACAAACGCCCCTGCAAAATTTGCAGCAAAATGGATTGTCAAATCCATCAACTAGGCAAAAGAAGAATATAAATACATTGTAGGATGAAATACCTTTGCTACAACTATAGGTATAGCACATGCCAGAGCCACTATCCCCTGCCCGAAGATCAGCTTCTACCACTCTCCCCACAGGTCCTGCAGCAGCACTGCAGCCAGCACCAAGAGAAAAATGCATTCGACTACAAAACGTCTTCACAGCTTTTGAATCATGAAGCACAATTATGAAATCCATGAGCTCACCCCCAATCTAAGGAACACATAAAAACAACATTTAGCTAATAGATTATGCATATAAATACTTGGAACTTGGAAGGCAAATGATCTTTTAGCTGCCTAGACGTGTATATTCAGCAAGGACAGGTATATTTTTCTCGATTAGAAGTTTACCTGAGCACCCCATCCTAAACCAACAGACAACAAAGCTGATGGGGCAGACCATGTTCCATCTGACCTTCGAGCAATAACAAGACCAGTCCCAACTTTGTAAGCAACAAAAACTCCAGCTTTAATAACGGTTAAAATGGCTAAGCCTTTAGCTCCTTTCAGAACTGTCAATGGTATAGATCTCTCAGGATTCAACCTAGCAACCTGTCCAACTCAACAACTATTACTAGAAGCTTATGAGAGTGAAAAAACAGTCTTTATATAGCTCCAGTATACAAAAATTAGTTTAACTTTATTTTTTAAGCTGAAGCAAACAGGTAAAGAAATGACATGTCTTCTGGTTGATGATTTCAAGATGCAAAACCATACCCGTAAAAGCTTAAGCTAGTTGCTTAATCTAGTTGGCAAGTATGAACAAGTCAAGAACTGTCTAATAAGGATTACATAATAACAGGGGAAAGAAATCACAAGGTTGATGAAAGTTTTGGAAAAACAAAACTATAGTCTTGCATGAATAATGAAAATCAGGATCTTACCTGGCAATAGCTTCTCAAGGTATTGGATGCTTTGTAGATCTCATGTTCCATGGACAAACCGACTGGCAAGTTCAACCAACCACGAGTACAGGTCCAATCCATGACATCATGTTTAGCTACTTGCACAGCATTGCTAATGGTATTGATAAGAACCCCCTGCAATGGATCAAGCCTGTCATAGCAAGAATCACACACCCTCTGGGGATTTCTTTCCCTAAATTTAACAGGTAGCAAACACCTTCCCTTAGA